>JANTPZ010093789.1:0-14481 GCA_025593235.1 Vachellia pachyceras | reverse complement strand
ATGCCTTTTTCCTGTATGACAATAACTATACATGTAGTACTAATGCAAATTTGAATATCGTCGAGTCTAGGGGCTCGTTTGGTTTCAATTTTTTGAAACCTAGGTTTCAAAACCTAGGTTTCAAATTTAGGTTTTCTCTTTCATACTTTCTTTTTACTACTTTTTTCTCTTTTCTCTTTCTTACTTTTTCTCTCTTTCTCTTTCTTACTTTCCTCTTTCCTACCTACTATTTCTTACTTTTTTGCCTCGGAATCCGTAAAAGCTATAACTTCCCAAATATAAATCACTTTTCAAAACCTAGGTTTTATCTCGGAATCTGTGAAACCTAGGTTTCAAACCTAACTCCCAAACAAGCTCTAAATAAGGACAGTTCTTACAGCATAATTTTGTTCATTTACGAAGTTTTAAGTTTCGAATCGTTTTTATGAAGAGACAAAGCCTTTCTATTTGGTTTTGTGAGAATATGGACCGAATTGAATTTAGGTTTCATACTTAAAAAGCCATACCTTGGGAGACCAAGGAATATGTCGAATCGCTAAATTAATTATAAAATAAGATCTTTTAAATTATATAACTAACTTTACACATTATACAACTGAATTACGGCATTATATACAGTTGAAATTTTACATTATATAACTAACTTTTTACAAGGGTGCTAATTGATTTATTAATGGGGATTTATTCCAAATTTTCCCTAATTTCTTTTATTAAGACTACAGTTAATATTTTTTAATTAGACGACCGTCTTATTTCCAACAAAGGAAACTTGTTTTTAAAATTATTATTTCATATTTTCATTTTTCATCATTTTTAAAATTACGTTTCAAACTTTTTTTTCGTACAGCCTCTTTGGCCAATATTTTGTTCAGTTATTTAAAAGCGATTATCGTTTCTTCGCATATATAACAATGACGGGTGGAAGTCCAGAATATTTTAAAGAAATACTTGTAATTTTGCCATAGGAATTTATCGCCTCCTTTGAATTCATATAACAACCTTTTTACATAATATTTGAAGATATTTAATAAGGAAACTCAAACTCTCACCATAAGTTGAGATGTTTGTGAAATTAAGTTTTGGTTGAAGCATGAAAGGAAAGCATAATACTGTGAACTACGGAGTCGATTAGCTCCTACGGCTTCGAATTATAACTTCTACAACCACAAGCAAATAAATAAAAGCTCTGTATATTTACAAAAAAAGACAAATATCTTTTAATTACAACATTTTTCTCATAATTTTGAAACTGTTCACCAGACCATGACATGTCTTCAATGGGGGGCCCAAAATCCAATGGAGTCTGGAACAGTAAGTTAGAGACATGATAGCTTAGCATGCATGCTACTCTTCAGAAGCATCAGACGGCAGCTTATATTTTCGGGTCACTCGAATCTGAATCAAAAGCAACCCTCTGGATCCCTATTATAGGATCCTTCTACAAAGGATTCTTTAATCCTTGATACTACCTCCAATCCTTGTATAAAACCTAGTTGACTAAGTTAGGGATATCAAGGGAGCTGAATAAATTAACTCATTATACCATATGTTACATGATCTCTTTCAAATATTTATGTGTATCATAAAATTATATATCAATTATAAAGTAAACTGGTTTGAAGAAAAAAGATAAATATAAAAACTATTATAGTAATTTATTTAACTTCTTTAATTTTCTCAAATTAGTTAACTGGGCGGAGGTAGTATACTCCAAGTCACTTGGAGAGTAGGGAACGCGGCACTATTGTATAAGATGCATTATGATCATATTGAACACCGAACAGTGAACAGATGTTCTCAGATGGCTAACATTAATTATAATAAGATGTTTCAGTGGAAAAAAGGCCTGCGGGAAAGATGACAAACAGGTCCATTTAATTACATATTACCAATAAACTCGTGGTTAAGCACAATTGTATCAAGAGGATGGCTAAACTGGGATCTGGTGAAGTGACTAGCCAAAACGGAAGAATAGGAGCATAAATATTACCTGCGCCAGAGCGCAAATTGCTCGCAAGATTCTAGCATAATCAGTTCCAAGCATTTGAATGACAATATCTGCAAGAAAAGTTCCCCAAAGCCTGTACATTGTAACATTAGACTAAAGTTGTCAACAACGAGCACTAAATGTGCCTTAGAAATACCAAAATCTGAAAGCACAGAAGTAGAAGCTAATGACTAAGGAGTTCAAATAAATCTTTCTCGAAGAGATTGCTCCATCTTAGAATGCAAGAGAACGGTGAAGTAAATATCGATATGTGCATAGATATTTCATCATCTAGAAGATTTTTTTAAATATTATTCTGTAATATAAACTTAAATTTAGAAGGAAAACCACGAAGGACAAGTTATAACAAAAATACATAGATTCAAGAAATTTAGTTATGAGAAGAGGTGAAGGAAGATACACAGGTCCAAATAGTGTCATCATGCTTCTGATGCCCTCATATCTTGATGCAGCACCAAGAAAACCCTGGAAAAGTTCAAAAGTTGAGATGAGAAAGAATGGCATAAAATTCAAAAATTGAATCCTAATTCATTTTTGCACCAAATCTATGTACGCAAAACAGGTTGAACCAGGGAGCTGCATATCATGAACGTATCAATATGAAATTTATAATGTCATAAACAGTAAAAGCTTGCTTGAAAGTGCGAGACATAGAAATGTGTTTAATTCAGTTATAAAATTGAAGAATAATATTAAGTTTCAAAATGTCAGGACAATCAGATACATTAGGAAGAGCAAGTATACATGATACAAGTTCAAATATTTTAAAATCTGGGCTTTTTTTTAATGTAATGCATTATAGTAATTATAATGATATATCAATACATGGCCAATGCCTGTCACCTGTTTTGCTGCAAGCAAGGCTGCCCTGGATTCTAGATTAACAACGGCTAACTGCCCACCCTGGAAATCATGGAGAACGGAGTGCATGTCAATGGTCAGGAGACAGTTTTTAGATTATCAAACCCCAGTACCTACCAATACATACCTTTTTCATTAACTCTTTCTTAATCTGGTAGTTAGCAGCTTCTAAAAGAACTTCCCCAGATAATTTTCTTGATAACTACAAAATACCATCTAGTCATCAAAAGAAACCAAAGACCAAAGGCTCTCTATTGAAGATTCATTTAAGATAAAGATAAAACAAGGATATCATTCTCTTACCAATTGATACATTTTTGTGAATGTAAAGATACCACCACCATCAAGGGCAAGAGAAAATAAAGAATTAGAAGAGATATAACACCTTAAATCAAATCAAATCATTATGTCAAAAGAAGTTCCATCTGAAGCATCTTTATTAACCATTTAAGATACCTTTAAAATCATTGACTGAAACTCTCCGGCCCCAACTTTTACTGCTGCAAGAACTTGTGCTTTCAATTGACTGAGTTGGCCACCCTGAACATTAAATGCCTTGCAAACTCCAATAAATCTACGGAAGTTTCTGATTTTTCACTACAGAAATATGCAATATTTAGATAATCACTCTACAATTAAGAAAGTAAACAAATGCGGACACAATGAATTATAGTAAACATGGTTATCAGGAAAGATAAACCCGCTGCCTCATAGTATCAGCATAAAATGGAAATCAGAGTACTGGTGGAAACACCATCTAATCAAACTTAATCCATATAGTCTCACAATCAACTTTCAAAAAGAATTGGCTAATCCTGGCAACTTTAATCACCCGGCTTTCCCAAAGTTCATTACAAGAAATCCACACGTCCCTTTATAAAGTTAAAAATGTCTTTGTTCTATCCAAGGAGCAAATGAGAATAGGAGAAGAGTGCCAGCATTCCAGTAAGAAAAGATGCTTGTCATTGCTCATAAAGATACAAGAGAAAAAGTGCAGGGAGAAAAAAATGAGTGCTATTTAATCCCAAAAGAAAAATTGATACATGGCTTAGGTTGAATACCATGTGTTATCCAGCAATAAGTGGAGGAAAATTTCTACTTCAAGATCTTTAGTTGACAATTTGCTTGAGCAAGGGATGTTTAACCTTTTCCGTACTGCAAGCAAAACATTTCTATAAGATGGCCTCCAACCCCTACGAAGAATTAACCAAACTAAAAAACTTACCCAGATAAACTATTCAACAACATATACAAATAATTTGGAAACAAAAGCCACTAATAACGCAACTAGGTATTCCTTCATAAGCTAGGCAACAACATCAATGCTATACGATTAATTCCTAGCTAAAGATTTGGCAGAGAAAAAAAATTATGCAATCAATAACCTTAACGTAGACCTGGCATCAGCTGCAAGAAATAAAAATCGCGACTCAAGTGCAGCTATATTTTCATCTCGCTCTTGAAGGTCCACTCCTATCATTGCCCGATCAAACTCAGTTCTACTCGGGATTGATTTTAGCAAAGGGCTGAAGTAACTGGTACATGTAAAGGGGAAAACATTTATCATTATTCAGAGACTTAGAATTACGTAAATTATGACCCGAAACATTACTCTGCAAGAGATTAAAACAGAATCCACACATTTTCAGAAGATTTTACACACCTCAGGCCAAAAAGGATTGTTTCAAGCTCATACAACTCGGAGTCCGTCGCGAGTTCAAGCACTTCGCGGAGCTCCGGATCATATGCGCCTGTATACTTGACCAGTTACTACCTAACACCTCAGTGAAATCAAAGCAGGGACGACAGAAAAAAAAATAGAACAATAGAAAAAAGCGAGCCACCTGGCCTATCGCTCGAAATTGCAGCTTGAGCACAAATTTTCAGCGCCCGAACATAATTAATACGCGCAGGCAAAACACAAACCTGCAGAATAACAACGAAGTTAATGTGTAATTAAGATGGCACATTGATTCCATCATACTTTACATTTAACTTACCCCATAAAAATGTTAACGCGTAACGATAATTCAGCTTAGTTGAGTGAAATAAATTCAGAAAAAAGCATTTTGCGTTCCGGTTGTTTCCTTCAATTTTTCTCAGGAAACAGGGTACAAATATAACTACGAAACGTTGAAGAGAAAAATGAGAAAGCAAAGCTGCTTACAGGGAAGGAGAGTTTGGAAGTGGAGGAAATGACGGAGAGATTCAGAGGCATAGGAGTGACAGAAGTCATCTGCTCCACCGAGTAGCCGAAGCTAACAGCAGTGGCGAACCAACCCGTTTCCCCTTCCGATGAAAATCCAACTGTCGGGTCGGGTCACATCGTGGTGGCTAGATTGGGTCACGGTGTAATGAAATGGGACTCCGAACCACGCCGATGAGCATCAGATGAGGTTTACTTGGGAGGGAGGCCGTGAGGTGAACCTTATTTTTTTTTTTTTGCCGAAGTGAGGTGAACCTTATTTATTCCTACTGGGCTAAGGATAATTTGGTTAAGGTGTAAATTTGGTTAGTGCTTATTTGGGAACTCCGTTGGAGAAATGGATTTTGCAGATTTTGAGGCATTTTGGAAATTTCGAGATGGTTTTACGGATTTCAAGATGGTTTTTATGAATTTCGAGATGGTTTTTACAGATTTCAAGATAGTTTTATCTCGGCTTACGTGCACCGTTTGGGAAAATGGCTTCCCAAACAGGCACTTAGTAATTTAAGGTAAGTGATGTTGTTCGAAAGTTTTAAAATAGAGCAATATTATCCCGTAAGATTAAAAATGTTGATGATCAACATTATTTTTCTAAAGGAATACGACAACATTGTTTCATTGGGAAGTTGGAGCAATATTACTCCCGGGTAAAAACTTTTAAAGTAAGTTTGCACCTTAATTTAATAAAAAAAATTATCCTTAAAGTTTCTCATTATATGTAATTGGTAGCTAACTTTTTATTAACTTGTTTCCTGAAAGTTCTAAAAATGATGCAATGTCATACTATGGTAATATTTGACCAACATTGACCATTAATCAAATAGTTCTGATTAGGATTAAAGGGCAATGTGCTTCAAAAGTTTTATTTTTCTAAATGAGCAACTGGTATCATGAACTTTTGATTGGCTTAATGCTTTATAAGCTATCAATATTCGAAGCAGAAAAGGGATAAAACTCATTATAATCAAAGGTTCTAGATTTGATTTTAACTAAATGCCTCTAAGTTAAAATCTAGGTCGTGCGGCCTTTATCATTCTTTAATGCTATCAAACGTTAATTATTTGTTAGGTAAGACCGTAAAAGGTAAGTAATGTGAAAGAAGAGGTAAGTAATTTCAGTATACTCTCAAGAAGGTAAAACGTGGTTGCAGTGTATATCACACAAGATGGCAAAAACCCTGCCATTACAATATGAGAAATTGCTCTGCGGTGCCATGGCAATGGAGGAATCTCTCTTGGATATTTGGTTGTGTGGCAAGGAGCTTGGAATTCTGCCTTGTTCTTCTTCCCACCAATGCCACCCAACACAAGTAACGGCAATGCTAAATGAGTCCATATGATAACTATCAACATAACTTTGCCAAATAGAAGGGCGACAGTGGTGTTGTAAGCTATTGCAACAGTATTCAGAAAGCAAAATGTGAGAAATAGAGGTCCAGAGAAAAGGCATCCAGTCAATAGCAGGTTCCTGACCTGTCATCAACAAGCAAAAGTATGCAATGATCAATGATTGAAAATGAAAACTAAAGCAGGCTCCATGGATGCTGGACTAATCGCAGAAAAAAAGGCTCTTGTGCACACCCAGTTCGTCTCCTCTAGCTGACAATAAAACGTGGTTGCAGTGTAGCCAGCAACTCCTGAAGTTAGTGCATATATGACAACAAGTGCTGTGATCAGAGCCCCTCGATTGTATGGATAGAATACACCAAAAAAGGCCAAGATAAGTATGAAGACCGAGCTGCATAGTATGCGTAGTTAAAACTTTAAGACAGAACAATAAGGAATACACAGAGGGTGTCAGGAGCAAACTTACAGAGTAAACAATTGGGTACCAGATCCAAGGGCAGCTGCAAGTAGAGACTTGTACTTGGGAAACCTAAATACATCTCCATGGAGATTCTTCCAACCAGTCTCTTCCTCGTCCTTGGCAGATTCCTCATCATGGACATACCTATCTTGAAGACAAACAAAGTGTAACATTTACATTTTAGCACAACAGATTGACCCTATATATAGCAGAAACTGGAATGGCTCTTACCCAACAAAATCATTCTCGAGGACCTGCATCATAATGGTTTCAAGGAACCCAGTTAGAAGGAGAATTGGCAAACATGAATTTATGATTGAGAACCAATGGGATGATGAAAAGGGAGGATAGAAATTGTTCCTCCACTTCTCAAATGGAGCGTCAATTTCTTTCCATGTCGCAGAATACATAAATTCTAAATCAATTTCTTTATCCTCTGCAATATCTACAAAGGTTTTTGATCTCTGACAAGTGACAACAGACGGATTTCAATAACACGGTCCTTGTTATAGAGGATGTCAAAGTGAATATGGTCGTACAAGCAGTACTTAATGTCACTTGGATCTTTTCCTTCCTGATGAACAACTCCTATGACACCCCAGACTACATTTCAAATTCAAAGTAGTAGTCCTTCTGAACAATAGATCAAAACTTGACCACCTCTTCCTTCTTGAGCCTCTTTTTGCAAGGTACTTCCAAATGTTTTTATCCTGTCGGAATTCAAGATTGAAAGAAGCACTAAATAACCGTTTCTCCGATTAAGACTTCACCAAGAGCTTCCTTTTTTTTCTTCCACATGATCTGAAATCAAGTTCAAATGACCAACCTGGTCTACAGATTGGGAGATCATAATAGCAATAGTTTTCACTGAAAAGAAAGAGATTTTACATTAATGATTAATAAATTATGCATAAAGCTACTACAACAACTAATTGACTGTTCAACACGATTATACTTCCTGTCAGCGGGATAAACACACAACAGCCAACTATTGTCAAATTTTATTTTTTGTGGTAGAACTAGTATCAAATTTTTAAATAATTTTAATTGGTTGATCAATTATCAAGCGTTTACCAATGATCCAAAAATCAGAACAAATTAAATATCAGGGTGTTAACAGCTGCAGAATGCAGACTAAGATGCATCGATTTTCTCTTCACACAAGTCAATTCATCACATCCAAGTTCAGCCCAGGAGCTCCGGGTACATGCCCCATGATTTCTGCCTCAGGCAGCAAATCTTCAAATGCCCCAAAAGGAAATGAAACGATGAAGAATTCACTTCTCAATAAAACCTCGAGAGGACAAAGAACTGGTGTTTGGCAGCAAGTGGAAATTAATTAGTTACTTGGGATTGCTAAATGCCCAACCTTGGAAACATAGAGGGGACCATATCTCTTTCTTCGTAACGATGATCCGACGCATCCGCTTTCATTTGGCTGATACCACAAAGATCGATGAAGAAGAAGGGTCCGTGAACGGAAGTGGAATGAGAAGAAGAAGGTTGTGAAATCACGAGTGAATTGGAAAATTGCTAAAATGAGTGAGATTATTTTATTCAGAGACAAATAATCAAGCTAGCAAAAAAAGTCAATGTTGGGTCCCAACCTTGAGCGATCGGAGCGACTGCTTGCTGGTGCTGATCATTCTCTTCAACACCGAACACCTCAAACTGTTCCAAGGGGAACAAAAGGGAGACGACTATTGCAGTTCGATATCCTTCACCTTAGGCATGGACTCTGCGTTTGTCCGCGCATCTCATTCAAAAACATGCTCGGAAACTGAGTTCTATCAAACTGATCAATTATTTTTGTAGGCTTCTTGGCGGGCAATGGCCACGACTCGCGGTTTCGGCACTCGTGCGGTTGACTTCGGCCTCGGGAATGATGATGAACCAGAACGAAAAGGTGATAAGTTTTCCCCTTAATCCACTTAGAATTTAGACACGTAATTTTTTAAAATAAAACGGATTAATATAAAAAGTAGGGTACTAGGTCACATCCTCTATAGACTAATTCTGTACTGCAAATTACTTTCAATGTCTATTTATGTTCATCTTGGAGGGAGACAATTGGATGTGTTTGGATAAATGGTGTTAAAGATAACTTTTTACTGGAATAACTTTTGAAAAAGAAAGATAGGGTAGAAGTTATTGGGTGTGTTTGAGAATTCTGCTGGGAGAAAGGAGTTTACAGATTTTGTGCTTGGTTGGGAACACCATATCTTGAAATATGTAAAAACCATCTCGAAATTCATAAAAATCATCTCGAAATCTGTAAAAACATATTGAAATCCGTAAAATACCTAGAAATTTGTAAACTCCTTTCTCCCAACGGAATTCCCAAACACAAAATTTGAGGTGTTTTACGGATTTCAAGATGGTTTTACGGTTTTCAAGATGATTTTTACAGATTCTGAGATGGTTTATCTAGGCTTGCGTGTATTGTTGGGGAAACGGTATTCCCAAACAAGCACGCTATGATGTGTTATGATTTACGTTTAAATTTTAAGTAACATAAATGAGTTTTATAAAAACAAGAATTTGTTTAAATAAATATTTAAGAAGTAAATTTTAATAAAAAGTGATTTAAAAAACATTAGTTTTATTAAATAATATATATTCATATGTATATATATTTATATTATTTACAGTGAGTATCTTAATTGCAATGTTAGAAGCTCCTTTTGGTTTAACTGATCCCAAATTAGCTTTTCATTGAAAGCTTCTTTTGCTTCAAAGTGCATTCCTACCAAAAGTTTTTCCAAACACCAGCAAATCTTCTAATGTATTTTTTACCATCAAAAGTTACTTTTTAGGCTCAGAGATTACCCAAAGATATGATTTTTATGGTTATAAGTTCAGCTCATCTTTCTTTTTACCTCATTCTCAAGATTGAAGACGAAGGAATAAGGGCTCGTTTGGGAGCAAAAATTGGAAAATCTAGGTTACAAACCTAGGTTTGAAATCTAGGTTTTCTCTTTCCTACTTTTTTCTCTTTTCTCTTTCCTACTTTCTCTCTCTTTCTCTTTCTTACTTTCCTCTTTCCTACCCAATTTTTTTACCTCGGAATCCGTAAAAGCTATATCTTCCCAAACATAAGGGCTTGTTTGGGAACTAGTTTTGAAATCTAAGTTTCACAGATTCCGAGGTAAAATCTAGGTTTTGAAAAGTGATTTATGTTTGGGAAGTAATAGCTTTTACGGATTCCAAGGCAAAAAAGTGGGTAGGAAAGAGGAAAGTAAAAAAGAGAAAGAAAGAAAAAGTAGGAAAGAGAAAACATAGTTTCCAAACTGAGGTTTTGTAACATAGGCTCCAAACAAGCAATCACTTTTCAAAACTTAGGTTTTACCTCGAATTCTGTAAATCTAGGTTTCAAACCTAGTTTTCAAACAAGCCTAAGACGTGTGATTTGAAGAAATGTAACGTGATATCATTATAATATTTTTTTTGTGTGAATAGATATCATTATAATATTCTTGTGTAACATTAGTTATGTATCCTGAATTATATAAATTAATTTTTAAAAAAAATTATAAACATGAAAGAAAATTTTGCAGGCTTACCGGTGTCATCGTACCAACATAAAATGCATTGCATCTATTGCAATTTTTTATGCATGTGGGGGTATATATTGTTATTTATTCTTTAGACTCTACCTATATTTATTTCCTAGTACACCGTTGGGGGCGGGGATGTCCGATTAGACCAACTTGGAATCGGGTCATTACAACGTCTTAAATCTCAAAATAATTGATATATATATATATTATAAGTCACAATCGCAAACCATGTCACAAGCTTTGGTTTGCCACCCCCAACTTTGAGTAGAGGCTAGAGCTAGCAGGGAAGGGGAAGAAGAACTGGAGGATACACGAGTGACGTGACCCTACCCCGAAAAGCCTTCACAAGCAAGCACGCTGCGACAATCCCACTCCATTCCTACCAGGTGTGTGTTTTCCTTCTTTCTTTCTCCTTCCTCCGCGTGTTTGTGTTTTCCTTTGCATCTCTGCTGTTTTTTCTTTCAAATTATTTATCTGGACGATCATTTTCGAACTCGAATGTCTCTCTTCTTCGACTTTTCTGCCTAATGCTAGATCTTGATTTTCTTCCATTTTCCTTGGAATTTTTGGTCCCTGCTCTCATGAACAACGGGGCTATCGTGGAAATTTAAATTCCACCTTGGGAAACCTTCAGGGTCTGGTTGAGACGTGAAGGAATGGGAAAAAGGTTATGCTATTTGAATTGGCGTACGGACCATTTTGCGAGTTGCAGTTTCTGCATTGGCGTTGGATCTTTGCCGGAAAGAGGCGATTTTTAGTTTTAACTTTTAGAGTTTGGCTGGTACCTCTTTTTTGGCCTGTTTTGGAACAAAGGTTCCGTCATTTTCAAGAAACGATTACATAATTTGATTCTGTTGATTCCTGGATTTTTTTTTATACATGAAACTGGCATGTAAAGTTCTAATTTTTTTAAAATGAAAATTTTCCATTTCATTAGGATACAAGTCGACAAAATGCCGCCATGTAAACCTTTTGAACTTTATTGACCCACGATGACTTGATGACTTCCAACATTTTTACCTTTTTTTTCGTCTTTTTATGTGGTCAATTTCATCAACAAATAATCGTATGGTGATAATGTTTGTATTTCTTCTTCATCGTCGTTTGGAATGAGCTTTTAGTTTTGATGTCTGCTTAATCCTGGTTTGACTTTGGTTTGCAGGGCTTGAAAATGGCTGACACAGGCTCAGTTGGGATAATTTTAGACTTTCTAAGGAGGAATCGGTTCACAAAAGCTGAGGCAGCTCTTCTCTGTGAACTCAATAATCATCATGACTTAAAAGGCTTCATCGAGAAGCTTAACCTGGAAGAAAAGGACTCGCATAAGTCAGAAAAGAATAAGGGGAAACATGTGGCACACAATCAAGGATTGGATTCTCATGGCAATATCAAAGTTTCTAAAGAACTGATTGTGAAGGAAATAGAGTGTGGGACTGGTGGGAATGCAACAGAAAGCAAAAGTGGAAGTACTTCTTCTACCGTGCAGTGGAAGAAATCTAATGAAGTGGTTGGGGCAAGTGACAAATACTTTGCTTTCCCCAATAGTTCAGAGGATAGGGTGCTTGATCTATACTCAAGGAAGTTAAATTCTGGAAATGACCCTGTGGAGCCTTGCCAAAATGGTGGTGATAGTGGCAATATTACTTTGAAGGCCCTGGTTTCTCAGCAACCAAAACATCAAACAAGTGAAGCTCATGATATGGCCAACAATAATGCAAAATCTGAAGATGAAAATGCCATGACTACTGAGAAACAGTTCTCATGGCCTGGAAGTAATAGTAGAGCCTCTGTGGAGCAAAGATATGGTGGTGGGCTAACCAAAGGACCTAAGGAACTTGATTGCCAACTGAAATTGAAAAACTCATCTTTTAAAGAGAACTTTGCAGATAATTTCTGGTCAAGAAAGGAGGCGAATGAAATTTCATGTTCAGAATCAGACCTGCAGAATGATTGTTCTGTCAAGGCCGTTTTTCCCCTCTCGAAGGGAGATATATCTACGAGATATGATGGTGCAGCTTGCTCTGAAAGAATAGATGGAAGGACCGAAATAATTGGTACCAGGGAAGCGACTAAAATGCAGGTGGATGAAGTAGGGAGAGCTATTTATATAGTTGATTTACAAGGCAGTTCAGAAAAGAATACTATTGGTCGTTTAAATTTTCCTGTTGCACCTGAGAATCAAAAGGAGTTACCAAGGCTTCCTCCTGTTAATGTCAAGTCAGAGGACAAGTTCTTGACTGTTAAGTGGGAGGAGAAAGTCGAGCAAGATAGACCTGCTTCAAAAGTTGCTGATGTTGACAACAATTTACTCACACGATCATGCTTGGATGTGCCTGTTGGACAAGAAATTAACCTTGCAGGTTAGCTTATGGATAAACATTATCAATGGGATCAAGCAAATGCAGTATTTGAAGAAGAAATTATGAGAAATCTTCTAGTACTATCATGTTTAATTGTATTATGCTTTGGGATGATCGGCCTTTATAAAATGATGATAAACTCTGCTGTAAAATAAGATGATGGCATATGATACATATCCCTAAGTCAAACATCTTCATTGAAACCCAAAATGATAAATAAGCTTCAAGTTACCAAAAATATTTTAATTACAAATGTAACCCTAATTTAATCAGCTGGTAGTGACGGCACAAGCTTTAAAGCTGGTGTGAATTTATATTTATATCCTAAATCGCAAACATTTTTTGTATTTCGATCAGGTCTCTTTAATTGTTATGTTAATTAGTAGGTGCAGTACTTGGTCAGTCAAGATGGTAGGCTATTTTGTGTGCTCAGTGACAGTTTGGCCTCGTCTTGGACTTGAAATGTAGGTGTTATTGTTTATTCTTTTATCCTTCTTTCTAATTTGTTGAATATTTAAAATTCTCTTAATAAATATTTTGTAGTTTTATTTTGTACAAAATTTTTTAAATGCTAGCTTTTGCACATCTATCCCCCCTCAGATCCTTCCTGGTTGGAGCTTTGTGCATTAGGCTGCTCTTTTTAGACTTTGTACAAATTTAATAAAGTTTTCTTAGTACAACTCAATGCATCAAGTGAACGAGGGCAATGTAGCTATGATGGGGATTCCTAGGAAATATGGGAAGTTCAGCATGAATGAGATTGTTTCTTATTAAATAAAGTCATATGGTAAATCAATTCTCATTTCCCCTCACAAGTTTTACCTACCAAAAAATAAAAAAAAAATAAAGAAAAATGACAAACTATTTCCAAATAAAAATGATATGAAATGCAGGGCAACACTTTGACATGTTGTGCCTTCCATCTAGAACTGATCTTAAATCTGGTCAACTTTCTGAGCATATGAACCCTAATTTAATTCTTGCTAAGAAGCAGCTTCAGCGCTGTGTTGTATTTGTTCCTTATTATTGTATCAATTATACGCGCTACATTATTTAGTTGATCACTTTGTTCTAAGGACTAGCTTTTTTTTTTTTTCACATGTGTGCTTCAGGAATGAGGAGAGCTGTTGGTGGCAGTTGGCTATCTGTAAATCAAGGGATTTCAAAGGATTCATCTGATCTTGTATCTGGTTGTGCCACAGTAGGTGATGGGTTGGGTGAATCCGTTGACTTTTTTAATGAATATTGGGACTCTGATGAATATGACGATGATGACGATGTTGGCTACATGAGACAACCTATTGAGGATGAGGCATGGTTTTTGGCACATGAAATTGATTATCCAAGTGACAATGAAAAGGCAACTGGGCATAAAAGTGCTCCGGATCCTCAGGACAGATGTCCAGTCAAAGATGAAGATTATGATCAACCTTTTGGTGAAGATTCTTACTTCTTTGAAGAGCAGTATGTTCAACAAAAGAATGTTGAACCAGTTGTAATGTCAGATGATTCTATTGGTTTGACGATAACTGAAATGTATGGAAGCACTAAAGAGAATGGATTAATGGTTCAGTATGATGGACAATTGATGGATGAAGAACTGAGTCTAATGCATGCAAAACCTGTCTGGCAGGGTTTTGTCCCTCAGATTGATGAATTTGTCTTGTTAGGAGATGGGCA
>JANTPZ010093788.1:0-19709 GCA_025593235.1 Vachellia pachyceras | reverse complement strand
TTTTTTTTCTTTTAAAAAGTTATGGTTTCTTTAAAGAAGAATATGAACGTTACTTTATGCATTTGGACTAGCGAATTGAAAATAAATGACTTTATTCATTCTTACTTTACTGACGGTGTTAAATGGCTTTTTTTTTGGTTCGGTGTTGATAAAGGGAAAAAAATGATTTCTTGAATATTAGCGAGTTACAACAATACATTCGTTGTTTCTATAAATTTGTTGTATACATGTAGGCAAGTAACGTCGTGTTCATTTTCGTTGGCCGTTCAACAAGACGTCTACGAAAGGGTTTGATATATTGTTTTTTTTAAGGAAGCCGTAGAAAATCGTGAAATCTTAAATATCCATTTGTTAATAGCCTCGAAGTCAAAAAAATTAATGAAACCTCAAAACAACCTAACACAACCAACTGAAGAAAAAATTACAACGAAAGAGAAAAATCTATCACCAGGAGAAAAATGAAAGTTTGAACAAGACTCCTTTATAGCTAGAAGCTCCTTGACCAGACCATAGTTTGGCAATCACAGTTGCATCCATTTACAATTCAGTCTGTGCATAAGCATATTCACATGAATCGATATAAAAATCAACTCACATTCTCACCTAGTAAGCCTTAAATCAGGTTAAAAAATAACTTTAATCGCTAATAAAAAAAGTTCCTATAGCCATCAACACCACTATAGGATGCAACATTGGCCCTCCCACCTCCGGCCATTGACACGCTGGTTATTTTTTTTAGAAGATTTCAATTAATATTTTATTATTTTTCTTTAAATTAATTTACGCAGCTTATACATTAATTTATAATATAATAATATACATAAATATTTTAGAATACATGTGAATTATCAAAGCTAAAAGCTTATTATAAGAGGAGGTGGGGACTTGGGGGTTGTACTTTTATTAGCAAGAAATGGTCACAGAATTTATTTCTATAGGGAGTAGATTAGATTATGCGTTCCTATACTGACCACCAAACATGTAGAGGGCAAAAGTCGGTTTCTGGTTGAATTATTGAGGCAGAAGTCAGCCACACAAGCTGGTGGCTCATTGATAGTTATTGGGCTTGTGCTGTTAAAATGTCTAACAAAAATAAATGTATGTTCAACCGTGTATTTCTGTAAAATGAAGTAATCTCCTTCATATATTTATGTTGATTTGTGTAAAAGTATTTTTCTATCAGGTTCTCAAACGGACACTTATTGCCTCCTGTTTCACCACCCAACCACTAAATAAATAATTTATCAAACTTAAGATCTTTGTCTCACACATTGGCCCTCCATCTTCATCTTTACTCCTATATTACAGCTTGTTTGGTTTATCTTTTTAAAATTCAGTTTTAATTTCAAAACCTATATTTTACCTTAAAGCTTAAGTTCTATTCAAGTACTCATATTTTTTTAGAAAAGTTATTTTGAATACAAAACTTCGGTTTAAAATAGTTATTTTCTTTGTTAAATAACACCATTTCTCCTAATAATTTTTCTCCTTGATATTTCATCTTTATTTCTCTTTCATACCTTTTCTTTCTTTCTCTTTTCCTCTCTCCTACCTACTTTTTACCTCGGAATCCGTATAAGTCAATCACTCCCCAAACATAATAACATTTTAAAACTTAAGTTTTACCACATAATTAGTAAAAACTATTATTCAAAACCTAAATTTTATCTTATGATCCGTAAAAGCTATCCCTGATCATTAAGATTGTCAACAAGTCATAAATCACCAATTACATGTGTTAAAACAAAGGATTTCACGATTCTGTTTTAAGGATCTCCTACCCCCTAGATGCAAACGTGCCCAGTAAATTTGAGCGAATATAAATCCTGAATCGTTATGGGCTAATCCTGTTAACAGTCATCAGTTCCCCCTCCAGAAAAGAAAAACACTTTTTCAGACAACCTTGATTCTCATTGTGGGGTTGTATTAAATATTTCATTCGCCAAATAAGCCATGTATGCAATTATATTAAGGGATAACGAGACACCCAAGAACAATTGAGACCTCTTTGCATGTTAAATTCAAATCTAGAATCAATCTCAATTTTGCCAGCATTCACGAGTAGACATCGATTTCAAAGTTCCCATGTCTATAAATAGTCATCAATATCAATTTTTGGACATTGTTACATAGCCATTAATCTCTATTTTCCCACATTCATAAATCTGGCACTAAAATTGAGAGTATTAAATGATGCAATGGTCATCAACATTTGCATGTACACATTACCTTGGATAATTTGATTACTATTTACTATCGTCCGTTGAATTTCAAATCAGTGTCACCATTGTCTCCAATGGGATGCTGCATCATCATTAACGCTGTGCCTCAGCTGACACCCTTCAAAAAAAAAAAAAGGAAAAATTAACAATAGAATTAACCACAAAATGATTTTAAAGATTCACAAAATTATCATAGGATACTAAGAGTAGCTGCTGAGGTTGTTATTATGGGACCTTACGGTAATTTTGTGAATGTTTAGGACTTTTTTTGTTAATTCCGTTGCTTGCCTTTGGGTAATTTTCCCAAAAAATAACATATATACTATGTGTTTTGAAAATCCGTTGGGAAAAATGAGTTACGGCTTTTGAAATGATTTTATGATTTTAAAATGGTTTTGTGAATTTTAAAATGATTCTTATGAATTTCAAGATGATTTGTCTTGACTTGTATGCACCGTTAAAAATAAGTTATTCCGTACAATTTTTTAGAACCAGGGGATGAGCTACTGTGGGATACAATCATACAGATACAATAACAGCATCATTGCCCTGACTAATTCAGATAATTAATCTGTAAGCTCCAGCTTTCTATCTCACTACGTTTAATGTTTAATATTAGAGTTAGAGTATGCTGACTAAAAAAAATTTTAAAAAATTAAATACATTATTTAAAAGTATTTATATTTATATTTTTTTAGCGTATCATATAAAATATCCATACATTCTTACATCATGATTATCCATGAACCATGAACATACACATCATTACAGAACATTTAAAAAAAAAACAAAAGACTAGCAAGTTATACTAATTAATAGTCCCACGATTCAGCCATACCCAAGTCGCCACCCACAAGTAGAATCGCACAACTCCTAGGACTTGGTTACAAAATCAGCAATGAGATTAAAAAGCTGGCCAACCCGCTCACTATTCGGGTTGAACATGTGGAAGCAATGATCCTCTCCTTCGGATTCAATCAGATCCACCTGCCCGGCCCATTCGCTCTTCCTCAACGTCTCGTAGTACCTCACCCCTCTCTCCTTCAACCCGTCCTTCTCAGCCACACACACCAACACCTTCTCACATCCCATCTTGACCAGATCCGGGTCCGCTCCCGGGTTCAACTTCGGGTCATCATCTCGACCCGAACTCGTTGGGCACATGAACCTGTACATCTTATCTTCCTCGCTTGTCCCAAAGAAAGGGTGCAGCAAAATCGTTCCAACTATCTTCATGCCAGCCAATCCCGTAGCGCCAGCCCGGACTGCCACGTGGTGGGCAATGTTGGCGCCGGCGCTCTCACCGGTTATGAAAACCCGATTAAGATCCGGGTACTGGTTGAGCCAGGGTTCGGATCCTTGGCCGGTTGAGTGAGACGCGATCCATTGCAACGCGGCAAACGAATCATCATAGGCTACAGGGAGAGGGTTTTCTGGTGCGAGCCTGTATTCGACAGAAACGACGACGGCGTTGGTGAGGGTGATGAGAGAAGTGATGTATCTTTGAGTGATTACGTCTAACGCCGATCCGATGCAGAAGCCTCCGCCGTGGTAGTGAACGAGGAGCGGCAATCTGTGAGATAAAGAGCGGTGAGCAACACTGGGGAGGAAAATTCGGGCGCAGAGGTGGGATTCATCGGAGAAGAAGACGTCTTTGGTTTGAATCCCGGTGAGGGGGTCTACGCCGGCGGGGGCGTTGGCACCGTCGAATGAGCTATGGCGTTGGATTCGACCGTCTTTGAAGACTTTGAAGAAGGGCGGGAAATCATGGAGGATGTTGTCATCAGTGTGAGAGGCCATGAGGGAATGAAGTTGAAGGGCAAGAGATTTGTTGAAATAACAGAGAAATGGAGGCCATGAGATACTGAACAACTTAAGCTCCAAAACGTGCACAGTCGCATGAATGAATGGTTGGTGAGACGAACGCTGTTAGTTGCGTCCAATTTTTTGTGCTACCAGACCAGGGTAGGCATCTGGGTAGTTGAATTTCAAAGCAACTGCATGTTGAACGTAAAATTCGAACCCCTAATTTTGGTTAAACTTGAATTGATCCAGATTGCTGAATCAACCCTAGAGTTAGTTGCCTCCAATTTATTTGGATGGTGTTGGTGACTCGAATGGTTGTTTTTTTTTGTAAAAAAAATTTAGATGGATCAGTATTAGTCCCTCATCAAGGATAGGGTATAGCCCCAGAGTTCTTTGAGCACTTACAAGGGACTTACAAAATTGCTTATCAAAGGAACCCTCACAATGGTAGAGGGAATCGAACTCATCTCCTTATAGGAGTTGAGCCCGTTCCTTACTATATGTGTCAACTCTCTTTGACAACATGAATGATTGTCAGCGAAAGATAGATTTGATTTGGACTTGGCAAGCCCATACCTACAACTAAATAATTTATGGGCTTGAGTACGCACTGTGGGGGATCCATGTCCTGCCCATGAAGCTCCCAATTGGATGGCAAATTGTGTATTATGATTGTAGGTGCCAACTGGATCGCAAATTCTTTTCTCTTGCTTTTGAGTGTGGAGGGAAGATGAATAAGACGTTTGGCAGAGTGGGGGCCCACATGTCTGTATATTGGGTATTAACTCTTAACCAACCCATCCCCACTCCGATTAGCACCTCCACACTAAATGTTTGGTGGAGTTGACAAGGATTACTACCATTATTTTTAGGGTGAGGGTTTAAACTCTGGGGAGTGACGGTTGCGATAATTAACGCAACCTCAAAGATGTTATCCCATCAGTATCTCGCTACCACCGTAAGCTTTCCTCCCGGGGGGTTCGGATTAGTTTGGGATGGGCAATGAACCCAAGATACCCTAGGATACCGAATGATTTATAAAAAAATGCATATGTACTATCTATGCCTATTTATGTGGGAACCATCCTGAGGCCCCTAGCAATTAGCATTGGAGAGAGAGAGAGAGAGAGTAAGGATTTGTCATACATACATACATATAGTTTTTATCATGATTTATTACTGATTTAAATACCAACTTCACCTTAAAATTTTTATTTGACTGTGACATTCTTGGGTCATGTTGAGAGCAGCCACCAGCCAGTTCCAGCCGCGTTCTGCTTCATCAATCACTCCCACCCAAAAAAAAGCAAATTCAATAATATGTTTGAAGGTTAATGTGTGTTTGGGAAATTGGAAGAAACGAGTTATGAATTTTGAGATAATTTTACAGATTTTAAAATAATTTTACAGACTTTGATATGCTTTTTACGGATTTTAAAATGTTTTTATTTTGACTGCGTATATCATTGGAAAAAATCGTTTTCCAGGCATGTGCAATATCTCATGAGAGCTACCCTTGGAATGAGTTTTGAATTGGAATCACGTTCTACAATCATTTTTGCCCACGACGCTCATTTTTAATCGGATTGTGGGATTGAGTATGTGTTTGTGAATCTATTGGAATAAAGGAGTTTACAGATTTCAAGAAGAATTTATGGGATCCAATAAGAATTTACGAATTTCAAGATGAATTTTATGAATTTAGAGATGAATTTTACGGATTTCAAAATAGTTTTGCTTGACTTGCGTGTACAGTTGAGAATAAGTTCTTCCCAAACATAGGGTTATATTTAAATATTATGAAGCTCAATGGTGAGAGTAGCTTTTTCAAGAATGTTTTCAGAATTTACACCTATTTAAACATGAGAGCCCACACTTAAACTCATACAATGTCCCCGTTTGAAAATGTGGTAGAAAAGTATTTTTATGTAAAAAATTATCTCATTTTACAAAAAAAAATACTGTTGAATTTGTGTTTAACTTTTAGAAACCGTTCTAAACAAGCCCGATTTTACCTCCATGATCAACGCTATGTACCGCATTATATATTCTGCTTCATTTACATACCCATTGGTGCATCCCTGTTTCCTACTGCGTTTCTTCATTCTTATTTTCTTACCCAAACCCAAGAACTTTTTGATTATTAACCAGAGCCAGGAAAAATACGGCAGATCACCTCCATCATAAAAAGTGTAGCTAAAGGATAAAATGATTGGTTAAGTTTAATATAGGGTAATAATTCTGACTTTGATCTCACACATTGAACAGTCCTTATATTTAAAGAAATCAATCCGTAAACAATATTTTCAAAAGCACAAGTAAAGGCCTAAAAAGTTTAGAAGCACATTTCAAGCTCTAACAACTCCTGAGGGCATTTATAAATTGCCTCTAACTTTATTAATCCGATAATAAATTATTGTAATTGACCATATTTTTTTTATTTATTTCTTGATTCATAATGCCACTTGGGTGTCGTTTAACGTGGGAATGCAGCACTCTTCGACGTCGTTTTGCTTTGGTCTCACTCCACTCTCCTCTACTGGAGCATCCGAGCCCAGGAAGATTAGTGTGTGACTGTCTGGAAATAAAGAAAGCGCAGGACATCGTGCAACGTTCGGAGCATCTAATCATTTTGCTCTTCACGAGGAAGAGCTCATAGCCATCAAGAACCCTTTTTTTGGCTTTGCTTTTCCTTCAATCTTCGTGGGTTTTGCAGCGATCAGAGCTGAAATGCTTTAGGAAGATAAAGTAACTAAGAGAAATTCAAAGCTAGTTTTCCCAGCTGCTCCCAATGCCTTTCCAATCGCTTTCTTTGTGAATACACCTGCATCCATGGCCGATTATCTCTCTTCCTTCGCTAAGGTTAGTTTCACTCAATCATGTGCTGTACTGTTGTCCTTTTGCCTTTGAATCTTCCAAAAGCTGGGGCACAATATTCTGTATCATCATCTTGTTTTTTTATTTCATGGGGTTCCATGTGAGATTGTTCGATCTGGTTGTTTAATAAATTGGAACGGATATGTCCAAATTGAAGCTCCTTCTTGACCTGTGATTGGATGGTTTCCTGTGGTTTTACTAGCATCTAACCAGCTCATTCGGTTCACTCCATTACTGTGCTAAATCAACTGAGCTGAAGCCCACTTGTACTTATTTATATCTCGGTTTTAAACTGAATAAAATGTTGTATTCTATGATTCCAGGACGTTTTGCTCTTAAAGACTTTCAAGAAGTCAATAATTGCGTGGAGGATGGTTGTATTGGTCTTGGCAATGATCTGTGGGGTGTACATATGTGCAATTTGTCTAAAGCAGGCACGTGTTCTAACAGAGACTGGAATTTTAGATATCCATCCACCCGAAAGGGCATGCCCGGAACCTATCATTGAACCTTGGGAAATCCCTTACGTGCACTACCCAAAACCCAAAACTTACAGCAGGTAAGTTATTTCTTGGGCATTGGATTTGGTTCCTGAATCTGCTTGGATCTTACGTATATTTCTTCTTCGGTGCGGCATTGTTAGGGCTGAATGTGCATGCACTCCTGTCCGGAACTTTGCCATTTTGTCAATGCAGAGATCTGGGAGTGGATGGTTTGAGACTTTTCTTAATAGTCATATTAATATAAGCTCTAATGGCGAGATTTTCTCTGTTAAAGCGAGAAGAAGTAATATCTCAACAATTGTGGAAACTCTGGACAGAGTTTATAATCTAGATTGGTTCAGCAGTGCTTCAAAAAACGAGTGCACAGTTGCAGTTGGCTTGAAGTGGATGCTTAATCAGGTAATGCTTATTATACGTGTGAACGTCCTTTGGTGTTATTAATATTTTCTTTCCTTCACAATCATCTTTGCTGCCCTTTTTTCCTCCTAGTACATGAATGCTAAGTTGCTAACTATGATCTTGGTGAGAGCGATCCTTATAAAATGGTATGCCATTAGAAGATGTTTATGTAAAAGTATCAAAGTGTGGATTGCACGGCAGTCAGTGCTCAGTATCCTGTAAAACTATTTAATTATGGTATTAGGAACTGTGATGAGCGTATAAAACTTGGAATGGAGGTGAGCATGCTTGATTTCTGCTTTCAATCGGTAAGTGTCAGAGCCTTGGAGGAATTGTCTAAGAAAAAGTGTTGCATCTTCAGTGCAAATCTAAGAGGAAAGCTAAATCCTTGAGCTTCCAAAGGGGGTGGGTTAGAGGATGAATATATGGTGCTTTAGAATGCAACCTATAATTTGTCTGTTTCTAAAAGAAGAAGCCAACACCCAACAAATTCTCTCAAACATTACCCATCCTAAAGCACTGTCATGTGAGAGTTTTCCTTCTTTTCTTTGTGGAATAGCAGGAACTGTCAGGATCTTGTAGAACGAGTGCTACTTAGGGATTGTAGTGTTTGATTTTGAAGGTTTTGGAGCATCATTTCGCTTGGTCTAATTTTGGAGTTAACCATGAGTGCAGTTAGGATTCTTGGTGCTTCACATTTTGGAGGTGTAATTCGATCAAACATTATGTGTAACATCACAAACAAATGACCACTAATGGAATAGGACAGAAAATGGAAATCTGAAAATAGACAGGTCTGTGTAAGCTTTGAAAATAAATTTTATGTTTATTTCAATAAAATTCTGATAGGTCCAGCAGGTTTAATTACTAGAGAATAGAGTGCTGGACTTTAAATCACAGTACTCTCTAGTAATAGTGGGGGATCTCCTTGTACATAATTCTGAAATTCAAGGCCAAGACACCAAGACTCTTTACATCTACGTAAATAAACAGAAAGTCAGAAACTTATTCAAACCAATCCTAAATGTGTCAGAAAGGTAGCGGAAGCACTGATAACGGCCTGAGCACAACACTAACATAGTGTGCTGAAACAAGCTACACATCAATGACTTCCAGTTATTTCTGGCCTCCTCTGTCCTGTTCTGTCCAGGTCAGCCATATCAGCATGAGTGTACCTTCACACATAGGTCTCATGGGATGAGGTGGCAGTCCTCTGTCCGGTTCTCAAAGGAAATTAGTATGTTTTATTCATCATGTTGTGGTAAAGGTTGACAAAAATTTGAGGCTGTTCTTTTATGCAGTAAAATACTTTAATTTAACCTGGGTATGGATGGGGAGGGGTTGGGGATAGAAACTATAGAATATGGAGGCTATAGTTTTCTGATATCTTTTCTCAGTACGGAGGTATGTGGGAAAAATAGTAATGATGTTAGAACTACTCTGAACGAGGTGGCACCTACTAGAACATAGTAAATAAAAGTTCATTAATGATAAATGTTATGATTTTTTCATAAAGTCAATTTTTGAGTAATGAGAAATGAATGTTAATGCTTTAAATCCTCAGATAGAGGGTTAACATGGAATTTGACTTTCTATGAAAAACGGCATAGAAGGATTCTTTGGTGCAATCTTTACTGAAAGCCTTTATATGAAAAAAAGTATATTATTGTGTTCTAATTTTTTCATGATATATGTATTTGTTAATCATATTTAAATCATAATCCTCCAAGGACATAGCAAATGGTGGTCAAGGCTGATTTTTAATTTTTAGTCAGATCTCAATTTTATATCAGTTGACCTCTGTACTTGCCCTACCCATATATTTTCTGTTATACTCACTGAAAAGATGGTATAGCTCAAATGCTTGCTTTGATGTTATTCACTTCTGCTCTATGCATGCTTGATTCGAGAGTGTAATGAATCTGGGATATCATACTTTTGTAATATTCTCTTCACAGGGATTGATGCAGCATCATGAACAGATAGCGCATTACTTCAGAACACATGGTGTTTCCGTCATATTTCTTTTCCGGAGGAATCTTCTACGTCGAATGGTTTCTGTACTTGCAAATCAATATGATAGGGATGCTAAATTGTTAAATGGGACTCACAAGTCACATGTTCATTCGCCCCATGAGGTCTCTCTCACCCTCTCTTTCTCCTACGGATTCTCATCTTGATATATTTTCTTGTGTTCTTCATGTGTGAAGTTGAATATCTTAGGTTGTTCATATTATCGAACATCTTGTTTAGATGCAGCCTTGTTATGTCAGTTGGTGTGTTGTCCTACCCAAAATAGTGTATATCATGTTATTGATTTCTGACAGTGGTTTTCAGGCAGAGATACTAGCGCAATACAAGCCCACGATCAATACGACATTGCTGATATCCAATCTGAACCAAGTGAACGGAACCGCCACCATAGCTTTAGAATATTTCAAGAGCACTAGGCACATTATCGTGTACTATGAAGATATTGTCAAAAATAGCACTGTAAGTCGTACTCCATATGATTCAAAAAAAGAGATCAAACCAACTAATAACTAAGTCAGCCCCTCCGAGTTTATCTTCTGTATACTTGGACGGATTTGTATTATCAGTTCATGTTTTTTTAGACTACCCTAATAACCATTAATACTCTTTCCCATTTTGGTTTCAGAAATTAATGGATGTTCAAGATTTTCTCAAGGTCCCTCGAAGAGATTTGACGAGTCGTCAGGTGAAGATACATAGAGGACCGTTATCAGGTCAAGTTGAGAATTGGGACGATGTGAGGAATAAACTCATTGGGACACAATACGAGAGCTTTCTCCATGCAGATTACAGCAAGTAAGCTTCCTCCATGCAAGAATATAAGCAAAAGCTGATAGGAATGTACATAGCTCATCTGGTTCTGTTTTCCTATTGGCTTCATCTTTGAACCTTTTAGTCACAAGTTGCTCCAGGAGCCAACAGGATGGGTAATCACCCTGTTTGAAAATTTGGCCAAGGCTCTTGCAATTTTTTTGTTGGTTTCCAGTTCCAACCCCATTTTGCTCCCCTAATCCAATTTAATTCATTCTTTTATTTTTATAGCCCCTCTGTCTCTGTCAGTTTTCGTAGTTGACTCTTAAGAGTTGAGCTACCCAGAGAAGTTGTTATTTAAATTTGGAGAATCTCTGTAAAGTCAATTTTTCCTTAATTAGTACATGGATATTGAAGAATTAACTCCAATTGAATATTTACTGGCAAAAAAAACTCCAATTGAATATATATAGGGGAAATAGGGACAGTGGACGTAGAATACTTGTCCGTAAGGGGTATTACGTTGTTTCTGTATAATTTTCTAAAGTATTGTCGTTTTTAATCATGTCTATTATAACCACCTCTTCATAGAAATTGAAGAGAAATTACCTTGCTATGTGTAATTAATATAGATGTTTTGGAGAAAAATTATAAATTTGGGAGGATCAAACTGAACCATTTGGCTAGCTTATATATTCAATTTAAGCGTGTAACTTTATATGAATGATACTATTAACTTATAAATAATGAAACATTATTGCAATGTTCTGAGTCTTTCCATGTGTGTATTCCTTTTCTTTATTTCTTTTGATGATACAAAACATTAACTCATTAATCCATATTATTAAAGAGAATCACAATTAGATCCCAACCAAATGACATAATATCTGAGAAGTTTTGATTTGTGAATGATCAGAAGCTTGTTGACAAAATCTCTAGGATTCATTAGATATCAGTCCGTTGGTTTTAGGATTCTCTCAAGTTAATCAGTGACAAATGGGTCAAAATAGAACTTTTATTTTTTGTCAATGATCTTATAACCTAGTGATATAAAAGCGAGTTAGCAAATGAAAAGTTGCGAATTTGAATGTAATTTCATAACCCCTTTAAATCTTAAAAAATTATTGTTCTTAACCATAAAAGTCCGTGAAAAAGGAAGGAATGCTGCGGAATATTCATGCAATTTTTTTGGGTGAAGGGATATTCAAGCAATTTTCATTAAACAGGAAGCTTCGTCCCATTACACTCTGAATATGAACACAATAAAGTCAAAATTAATAAATGTGAGTCGCCATTTTATTTTAGATTTTGCATTCGAGCTGGTGTTATGAAGAAAGTCAAAGTCGGCAAGAGGGAGAAGAAAGACAACTACAATTCAATTGGGACAACGTTGACCAGAACATGCATGCATTTGGATTTGGTGGCTTCACTATTATGGCTTGTGCTATTATGGTAAACACCTAAAAGCCATTATTGTCTTCACATTAAGACATGCTTTGCATATGCCCATTTATATTCACGGTCAATGGAGCCGTTTGGGAAAGCTGTAGAAAAGTACTTTATGTAAGGTGAGGTAAATATGTAAAGAAGATTATCTCATTTTACGAAATAGCACTATTGAACGTACGTTTGAGCCATACAAACTCTGAGTCAAATAGGCTCAATATCACATCTAGATTGAAGATGTATTATTAATTATTGCAAAAGTAAGGCAATCAAGTTCATGCATCAGACTAGATTTCCTCCACAAAAAAAAGGAATAGAAACAGAGATAAAGATGAGGTTGTTTACTTGTTATTACTCCCTTTATCCTTGTCATAGGACACCTAAAAAGAAATTTTGGGTCCATATATTGTTGGATTATTTTTCCTACATACATAACTACGAACAATATTTTTTATAAATTATTTATTATCTATTCTATAACAACCTATTGCTATTAATATTATATTATTTTAAGACAGACTTGTATATAATACTCGGTATGTTTACACTAACATTTTAGATATGCATGTTTATACAAGTTAGGATAAAGATTTTCTCACATATTTTTAAATTTAAATCATGTTAAAAATGTAGTTTCTACAACTAATCTAAATATGCACAATAATTCATACCAAAAGGATGGTTATTGTTTGGGCGAATTTCAATGATAAATAGGGATTAGATTAAATTGAGTAAATCTGTGACATCGGCGGTGCGAAGAGAATGAGAAAATAACTACGGCTATTAAAGTGAGACAAATGAAGAGAATAAAGAGAGGTTGTGTTGATGGCGACATGCATAAGTATAGAAAGGCGACATGTGTAAGTACAGAAAGCTCGACAGCAAAGGAGTAGGGAAGTAAGGGAGATCAAAATGGAGATTGTGTATTAATTGCATTCAATGTGTCTACAAAAGAGAGCAGGGTAAAAATAAATAGTTAATCGTTGGTTTCAGTCGCCCGTTTCATGTGTCTAACGATATCAAGAGTCTTAGCTTAGTGGTCACTAGCTTTAGTTGCCCGCTTGCTATGTCTAACGATCTTCAAGAATCTTGGGGTAGTGGTTGCTGGATTTTTGAACTCCAACCGTCTGGTCCACTGTTAGGGGAGCTGGTAACAAACACGATCTCTAAATGTGATTCAACATGCTTTATAGGTGCTCAATTGTTGGGACTCTTGAGTAGACAGCATCTTGGATTGATTTTGTCTGGTGGATCTTAGACTGGCCTAATCCAAATCATTTTCTGATCATACAATTACAATGTTAAAGCAGCTTGACCAGATAAGAATATCTTTAAACAATGTAATATATTGATTTACTTTATCTCAATTTTATAATTTTTTCAAACAAATACCTATAAATTCTATACAATAGAAGAAATTTTCATTAACAGTATTACTTGAATGGGTTGGCAAATAAAAAGTAATGCTTAAATGATTTTGAATAAATTAGCTATTAAACTCTTATGGCTAGTGGTAAGCAACGTATTAAACATATAAGATTAAATATTTAAATTTTCTCTAATAAAAAATTAAATGAAGTCCCACTCAAGGTTCAGGATATTCTATTTTTAAATATATTTAAAATAAAATTATTAATTTAATTTCATTAAAATTCTTAAAAATAGTCGATAATGATGATGAGATCAATTTTAATTTTAAGTAATAATAAAGAATAAGATTTGAAAACCACGGAGATAACGGGAGGATAATAACGGAAGCGGTGGGGAAGCACCCAGAAACGCAGGAGAGCCGTCGATCTAGTGAGGTGGGTCCCACAGTGAGGGCCACCTGATAAGAGACGGCAAGCCGACGTTATAGCCGAGGTGTAACCGAGCGAGATCCAACCTGTAATACAGTAATAGTGGTGCCCGTGTCCCTTGCAAACCCAAATCCAAACACAAACGCACACAATTCCCCATCTCTCTCTTCCTTCTCTTTCATCCCGCCGTTAGCAACTTCATTGTTGGAGACGGGAAGGTGAAGAGGGAGAGACGCAGGCGAAGAGTTATAGCCAAGGAGGCACAGAACTTTAACCTCATGGCTCAGCCAACTTCCGACACCGCCGATCTGAATCAGCAGCAACAGCAGCCGCAGCAGCAATGGACGCAGCCGCATCAGTATCACGAACAATGGATGAACATGCAGTATCCGGCTTCGGCTATGGCGATGATGCAGCAGCAGATGATGATATATCCGCCGCATTATATCCCCTACGCTCACCAATATTACCAGCCGCCATACCACCACCCGCACTTGAAACAGCCGCCGCACCTCCAGCAGAGCTCCAACGATGAGATCAAGACGATCTGGCTTGGTGACCTTCATCATTGGATGGACGAGAACTACCTAAATAGTTGCTTTGCCCACACGGGCGAGGTGTTGCCATCTCTCTCTCTCTCTCGCTCTATTTTTGTCTCTTGGCCAACCTCTCACTCTTGCTCTTTATGTCGCCTTTTACGCTAATTATATGTTATTCTTCATTGCAATTTATGGAACAATGAGTTCGAATACAATTAAGTTGATTTTTGTTAAATAGTCGAAGAAGTTAGAAGACATATCTCATCTTTTTTAGCTTAGAGAAATGAAGGAATACATCTAGAGTTTTGCCGAGTGCGAACAACGTGTTTTGAGCGGGTATCTTCTTGTGCTTGCTTGTTCATAAACTATTCGTCATAAAAATTATATTTTATAACTAAGGAAGCAAACCTTTCGAGAAATTCAAATATTTTAGTCTGCGGCCATAAGTTTTGACATGTTGTGGTACAGGATCGTTTTCTGTCATTGTGGAACCCATTACTTTCTATACTGTACTTAATCAATCAACCATTGACAGAGGCCTTTTTTTTTTCTCTTTTGTAAAAAATCAATCTCATGTTTACACTGTCATCTGACCTCTCTACAAGTTCCCTCTCCCCGGTTCTTTGTTTATATACCCCACCGTACATTTTATTGCTCTACTCTCGTAGCGAGTCATACATAGCTTAAAATGGCCTTACTTTTCTATCTCTGTCTTACAAAGAGGAATGCTTTATTGACAATGCTCTCAGCCCCATCATCAGCAACCATCTTGTGAGCTTAGCTCAAGTTTAGTGCATTGAAAAATCAAGTTCTAGCTTGGGCTTTCTTCACAACTAAAATGAACGGGCTGATGACTAATGTATGCATCGCAGGGTGAGTCAGGTTTTGAATTCACGAGCATTAGACAATCCATTCTTGGGCATATGTTTTGACCTTAGTAAGCTTGAGCTCAAATGATGCATACGTGAATCAAGCCTGGTGAGACTTGGTCCCCCTGTCCTTTTAATTGATCACACTAGTACACTACAGTAATGACTGCATTTAAGCAGATCTCAGTCTTGTTGACATTATGTTTGACAACTTAGGAATATTTTCCCAAGTGTTTGGTTGGAGTTGTTTTTAGTTTATTGGACCTGTTAGTATAGTTAAGATCTATTCAGTTTTCAACTGTGGGAGATGGGCAGGCTGCGTGCTTTGAAGCTTATTGAGTAACTCTTACCTTTTCAGTAAAAAGGTTGATGTAGTGATATTAGGAAGATGTGCTAGTTGATTCATGGTGAGACTTTGCTAAATGGTTTTCCCCTAATATGCTTCTTTTGGTTTAGACTTCTGAGTCTGTGGCACTATCAAGTGCTAAGCTGGCATTGTGTTAGAATTTTGAGCTATTGATCCTGGAGTTCTGTTTTACTTTCAAAATGCTTCTGTGCGGTTAACATAGTGCTTCTGTTTTCTGTTGATTTGTGTCTGAGAATAATGTGTTTCAGCAGATGTAATTATGCAAAACTTGTGTATGTACAGGTATATTCAGTTAAGGTTATCCGAAATAAGCAAACCGGTCAGTCTGAGGGGTATGGATTTGTTGAGTTTTGTACACGTGCAACAGCTGAGAAAGTTTTAGAGAGCTACCAGGGTACTATGATGCCTAACACAGATCAGCCTTTTCGCCTAAATTGGGCTGCATTCAGTTCAGGCGATAGGCGATCTGATGGCAATTCAGATTACTCTATATTTGTTGGGGACTTGGCTGTAGATGTTACTGATGCTATGCTACAGGAAACCTTTTCAAGCAGATATTCGTCTGTTAAGGGAGCAAAAGTTGTCATTGATTCTAGCACTGGCCGTTCAAAAGGTTATGGTTTTGTTAGGTTTGCTGATGAAAACGAGAGATCCAGGGCACTGACAGAAATGAATGGTCAATATTGCTCAAGTCGGCCAATGCGAATTAGTATTGCAACTCCCAAGAAATCGTTCGGACATCAACAACATTACTCTTCACAAGGTTTGCCATAATGCACTTTGTAAATTTATTGAACTGTACTCTGTTATGTATTTTTATTGAGCTTCACAGGAATTGAGTTCTTAGAATGAATTAATGTCTTACGGTTCTTATGTATGCTGCAATTCTATTAAGTAAATTCTTGTTTTACTGCTAAGCCACTCTAGGGTTATCTATTTCTGTTTTTTATCCTTTCTGAACCGGCTAATCAAATACTAATATACATATCAGTTGAACTAGCTCTACTTAATATTCTAATGCAAGGAGTTATCTTGACTCAAATAGTTTAAATATTGACTATTTAATTGATGTGACACAAGCTAAGTAGGATCTATTCAAACAAATGTGGCTGAAAAATTTATTCTTCTAGTAAATGTCTCATTTTTTTAATACGCTCATATATTTGTTGGGACTTCTTTTATGACTTTATTTCTATTCTGGAATACGGTTATTCCCATGTCTAAATCGCAATTACCGTTTATGTCTAGGAACTTGTCACAGCTGGGAAGGTCCTCAGAATTAATGTAGTAAATAGGCTTTAAATTCCCACTTTAGTTCATTATTTTTATATTTTTAATTGCCATATGCATTGTTTCTGGTGCCAAAATATCGCTTAAGATTTCAAATTTGATTTTGATATTCTTTTATCAGCTGTGGTGTTGGCTAATGGATATTCTTCTAATGTTGCTATGGCCCAAGGTTCCCAGTCTGAAGGGGACTCTCTCAACACAACTGTAAGCCCTTTTTTTAAAAAAATAATTGTTATAATTGTAATTGCTTCCCCACTTAGTGGGATGAGACTTGTTGTTGTTGCTGCCTTTCTCTCTATCCACGAGTAACTCATCTATTTTTAATGACAGATATTTGTTGGAGGGCTTGATTCTGACGTCAGTGATGAAGATCTCAGACAACCATTTTTGCAATATGGTGATGTTGTTTCTGTGAAGATACCTGTTGGAAAGGGGTGTGGTTTTGTTCAATTTGCTAACAGGTACCCCGGTTGTGTCCCATAACATAGTTTATAACCCAGTGTTCCAAAATGTTAAAATGTGCACATAGTTTATAACCCAGTGTTCCAAAATGTTAAAATGTGCACATATGCACGTGGATGAGTGTCAACCTCATGATTTAGAATCATATTATTGAGAACTGCTTTATATGCTGCTATCATTACTAATATCTTTTATGTACATATATACACTTTTTAATTTTTTTTTTGGTGAATTAGCCGTTCAATTGTGCCTTTTGCTGTCTGGTGCAGAAAGAATGCAGAGGAGGCAATTCAGGCATTGAATGGGACGGTAATAGGGAAGCAGACAGTGCGTCTTTCTTGGGGTCGCAATCCAGGAAACAAGCATGTAAGATGTTTGAACTCAGTTCTGTCTTTTAGTTATTTTGCCTTTGGCTATCAATTGTGCTTATTGATAATCAATGTCGCTCTCCTGTCAATTTTGTTAAGTTTTTGACATTTTATGCGCCAAATCTGTTATACAATTTCCATTTTTTCCATTAAAAGTAGTATAGACATCATCAGCGGAATTGCAAGCTTTCTCTATTTGCAGGTTCTATTACTGATGTGTTTGAAGAGTTGTAAATTAGCTCATCAATTTCATTTTTTGTTCCAGTAAAAGTTAAAACTTTAGGCTGTAATTTTTTACGCACAAATCCATTTCTTGTTTAACTTACTGGGTTGGAGATTTCGCAGTGGAGATCCGATTCCAATGGAAGTCAGCATGGAGGGCAAGGTTATGGTGCAAGACAGCATCAGACGTGAAAATGCAAGCTGTTGCTTAAGTTGAAAGGGCTTTATAGGGGTGATGTAGCGATGGCAAATCCAAGCGTGTAAGTCAAAATTACTGCCCTTTAACTAGAGCTGCAGTATGCTGAATTTTGTAGCTGGTTAATATTGCTGTGAGAGATTCTTGAAGACTGTATTAATATCTTGTTTGGAATTTTGGTGTGTGCTTGAACACAGTAGTATTATTGAGTTTGGTTTACTTGTCATCGTTATCATTTTCAAACCCTAATGATTCACCGAACAAAGTAAATGATAAGATATTTTAGCACTCAACTTCCTAAATATAAGATAACTTGATTCGCATATTAGTAAGTCGGTTATTTATAGCAAATATGTATCGATTTTTTTTTGAAATACCTTGTCCAATTATCATCTCTAGAACTGGTAATAAGTGGTGGGTTGGCAGCCTAACGGGTCAGGTTAAAAAGATCATCTTGTTAACGGGCTGGAATACGGCCAATCCGCCACATCCATAAAAAATGGAAGCTTGTGTCGACCCCCTCTTTTTATTTTACGTAGTTTAGATATTATTTTTCGTATGTTTTTCAAACAATAAAGCATGATTTGAAGCATAAATATTTATTTAAGAAGCTTAAATTGTAAAAATACAAATTTGGATATTGTTGGGTTGAAAAGAGCAGGAAAAGTTTGGAATTTTTCATCTTTTTTTCCTTTAATTAGTATGTTTCAGCCTTTTTTATTTAAAAATTCATAAGAGAAAAAAAGAACAGGGGCTGGCCTTTGAGTTGGCATGTCGTGGGTATGGACTATAAAGACTTGCATCAAGATGATCAACTCCTTGAGTATATGCAGTTAACAGGGATGGTATAAGAAAAGATTTATAAATTTAATATAAAAGCTGGTTGAGGTGTTACATTTAGAATTGATTTGAAGTTTTGTTTTTAACAAAAACATTCTAATTCATCGTCTAAATCCTAAACATGAACTCCTTGGGATGGTTAAGAGTGTTGTTTTAACTTTTAAGAAAACTTAAAAATAAATAAAAAAAGATACGGGCAGACATTTTTTCTTAATAAGGGCAAGTAGGTCCGGCGGTCCAACATTTATTTTTTTTAAAAAAAATGCCAGCCCTATATTGACGACTTTAATGGCAACTAAAATTTATTAATGGATAACACATGAACAAGAGATGGTCTGATAAGGAAAAAAAAAAAAAGAGGGCCTGATAAGAAAACATGACACTTGTCTGAGAACGAAGCGTCAAGAATATTTTTAACCATTATGCATTTCATGCAAACCATCAGACAGTTGTAACTCCGTGGAAAGCGATGGAGAAAAATGCTCTGCGACCTTCCGGTAAGAAAGCCTTGCCGTTTTCTGCATCTCACCAAGAGGAAGAACTTTACAGGCACTCTAAAAAAGTGAAAAATGATGCTAAGCACGCTGGAGCAAATGTTCTTCAGGATCAATGGCCTGGATTGGGTAGCAAATCTAGTTCTTATCATCAGGGAGCTCCTTCCTTCGTGGAAAAACTCAAGGGGAACTATGGAAATGATGATATGTCTGGTCCTGAACATGA
>JANTPZ010093787.1:0-11647 GCA_025593235.1 Vachellia pachyceras | reverse complement strand
GGAAACATTTCAGTCATGTACCTTCAAAACTTAGGAATCCTAAATCAGAACTTTGCATTAAAATGTATTGTGATTTACTAATATAGTGTGATAAATAGCTAATGAATTGTTATAAAAAGGTTGATTTGGAATTTTGATATTCAAGATTTTCCATGTAAGCCATTCGTTTATAGCAAAACAGAATACTAAAACAAACAATCGTTTGTAATTGTTCAGAGGGAGCAAATATATAACTGTATTATTCGAAGATTGTTCTACCCCACAAAGTGGAGATCTCCACTGGAAATTTGCCCGGTCACCGTAGACAAGGCGTATGGGACACGTGGTGATGCTGTGGGCATCAGAGACAAGACAGCCGATGATATTAAGACTGACATGATTTTGTTTGTTCTAAGCAAAGCCATAAATAATTATGCGAATTAATTTATTCATGGAATAAGCGTTTGAGGTGTTTTCCTTTCCCAAATGGATCCAAGACAGCAATCTCAGGGAAGTGGGATGACAGACGGACAGCAAAAGAGAATATTTGGAAAATAAATGTGAAACTCGCGATACTCCCATCGCTAAATTAAAGTAACCAGGAAATGAAACTAATCTTTCTCCTGTCTCTTACTCCAGTATAATACCATTCTAAAATATATATATATATAAAGTTACAATTGATGATGTTCCTCTGCTACTGTTGGTTTAACTTTAACAATGACGGCCCCTTGCATCTTCCTTTCCCAGGCCTCTGCAGTCTATTTCCCTTTTCTATAAAGCAAGTCTTCGCTTTCACACCAATTTGAGACTCCCTCGTCGCCTTTTATTTATTTGCCAGAATTCCCACGACACTCCCTATTATTATACCCCTTTCTTCTCTCCATTTCGTGACCATCAGCCGCACCAGTTCTTTTCACTCCTCGAGTCTGTTGTGCAATTAATAGCATATACATACATCAAAGCCAACAAAGATATACCTGCGCGCGCGCGCGCACACACACACTAGCTTGTTGCTCTGATCCTGTTATATATGGTCAAAACACAGAGATGGTGAGAAGTCCCTTTTACGACAAAAATGGAGTGAAGAAAGGTGCGTGGAGCAGAGAGGAGGATGACAAGCTGAGAGCTTATGTCCTCCAACACGGCCATGCCAATTGGCGTCAACTTCCCAAGCTCGCAGGTCTCCCCCTCCCTGTTTCTCTGTTCATCTCTCTATCAGATTCATGCTTTTTACATACACGCACCACTCCAACTGCAACCAAATAAAACTTCACACGGTGGTATTATTCATGACCATTAACAAAGTTGACGAATATGATTCAGTGGTCACTCTAATTTAATTCATGAGCTTCCGTTTAATCTATAAATAATTAATGCTCTGCTTCTATATGATATATATATATATCTTCCAACAGGTTTAGCGAGGTGCGGGAAAAGTTGCAGACTTCGTTGGATGAACTACCTGCGGCCAAATGTGAAACACGGCAACTACTCTCTAGAGGAGGAGGAACTCATCATCAAATACCACCAGCAACTTGGGAATAAGTATGTGTATATATATGTCTATCTATAATTTCATTACTAAATGATTCTGTCCCTCAAATTCGATCCAAAGTTTTTGACCCATGTTGTGTTTTGGCAGATGGTCTTTGATTGCAGAGAAACTACAGGGACGAACGGACAATGATATAAAGAACCACTGGCATAGCCACCTCAAGAAGAACTTAAGCCACAACGACGCGAGGAAGGAGGTGAAATATCTGATGAAGACGGAATCTGAAGGGCCACGTGAGTTAGTGGGTTCTGAATCAGCTGAGAGTCACCATATACTGGAAAGCTCAAGGGTGTGGCCCGCCTCTTCAGAAACAAGCAATAGCTCTTGCACCCAAGAGAACCACTCAATCTCATTCTTTACCTCAGACGTCTCAAGCGTTGCCCTTGCACAATCAACCATCAACTCTTCCATGGAGGATCAGGACACTGTTGCTTCCTGGGAAACATCATCGCAAGAACTAATAAGCAGCGATTTTTGGAGCAGACCATTTTTAGTGGAAAATACATCTTCTTATTATGACTTTTCGCCCCAAATGTTATGGTACCCTTACGAGGGTGCAGATTTGAGTGACCTGAACGCTATTCTAGACTGGTAAATACAGATGTTGTCGTTTGTGTCTCTTGTCGTCTAAGCCAAGGGTCAATAGTGTTAACTAGAACCCCTAGTGTGTGCACAACAATATAAGTGCAATCGTTATGTTGAATACTTTTAAATAGTAAAGAAGCTTAATAATTAGTATACTAATGCAAGTTGCATATCCACTTTTTTTTTTTTGATATATTGCAAATCCACTGTTACTGTTAGTGTATTTGGATAGTCAGCCCAGTTGCAACACCCCACTAAGCCCAAGGAGGACACTTCGCAGTCTGGACACAGCTTGTGTTTCGCCAAGTTAAGTTAGTTCAGACAGTTCACTCAGTTGTATATTTGCTATGACGTGTCTGTATGTTATTGGCTTCACTGTAATGTTCATGCATACACATTAGATCTTGCGCGAGCGCATATATAAATATATATATATATATATGAGATCGTAGCCTCAACTGTTCATCTGAGCAAAGATTGATCATTCTTCAATATTCTCTTTGTTAACTTTTTTCCAAATTTAAGGGCAACAGAAAGAAGGCGCCTTTACTTCTATTGGAATTTCTTGTAAAGTTGCTTTCACAAGAATATCATATATGTTTGGCATTATATCGCACAGTGAAGTTCCGTTCCACAAATATATAGCAATGGTAATAATATCGAGTGGAATCTCTTTTTAATTGAAATTGCTTGTGAAGTTGCCCACATAATGGATGGCAGGGAATGGGCCTGTTTGGATATTACGTTGGAAAGGATCAACAGCATTGATTCAGCCAAAACACTCATTTGTCAAACGTCTAAAGGCAGAAGGGTTCATTTTGAGCATAAGCAAGAATTCAACGGATTGGTTTGGGGATGCGGTCGAGAAATGCTTTTATATAAGTCAAGGTAAATATATGTAAAAGATTATCTCGTTTTACAAAAAAATACCGAGATTTTGACTTTTCCAAACAAAATGCCAAACAAGCCCAATGTGTTGGGCGTCGATGAAGTTAATTAACCGTTAGACTGCGATAAATGATGAGTCACAACATTAAATTCTTGTTAAAAAAATACACCATTATCAATGGGATCAAATTGTACGGACTTCACGATCTATTTAATTATGTAATATTATTAGTTGGATAATATTACTTTTCAATGGTATGTAATATAAATATATTTTCCTTTATTCCATTTTTTATGAATTTATTTTTCTCTAATTTATCACAACATATAAAATAATATATATGCATTAATGATCTTCATGTCATTTTAAGTATTTTCCACTAAAAGTTACTTCTCAACGTTTATCCTAATATAAATGCAAACGGATGCAATAACTAAAAAAAGTTAAATCTGTAGCAAGACAAACACCCAAACTATTTCACAGTCTCCATGGATAATTAATTAGTTCTGTTCTATATTTAACTAAGATTACTTGGTATCGTTGGGGTCTGGTGGCGAAACGTCACAGAAGAAAAAAATCCATAGTTGTGTGTGTTTTTTCTTTCATTGCAATTTGAGAAGAAATACTCACTTTCTTTTTTTTTTTTCTTGATTCAAAACCATATGGGACAATGGACATTAATAAATCTCTCTCTCTCTCTCTCTCTCTGCCATTCCCACTCGTATCATGCATAATGGCCAATAAGAGAAAAGATGTTTAATTCAGTCCCAGACCGGGCATATATCGTGAACCTCTCCCCACCCATTGGCCCGGACCCGGACCCGGACCCGGACTACCTCCTCTCCATCCCCCCACACACACACACAAAAAAGAATTTGGCTCAATCCCTATCATATTATAAAATCCCGTCTCCACAATCATGTTTCATTTCAAATAATTATAACCCAACACAAACACATCACTGACCTCAATCCCCAACTCATCCCTGTACACCACCAAGAAATTAAACTCTCTGGTCTCTGTACTTGTTGCTCTTCTAGCTACTAAGGACAAGACTGATATAAGGAGTTGGCTATTTGTGAGCATGAACCAAACGAACAATTTAGTTTCAGTTTGACATAACGTTGGATCAGTAATATATTTACCCCCCCTCTCTCTCTCTAGTTGATCAATAGTAATCTACAATGCTATGGAACTCACTCACACTGTGGCCTGCCTTCGCTGGGAATGAATAGGTATTGGTACGAGAGGAAAACGAAAGCAGCAGCATGGAAGCTAATTGCCCAAAACAAAGAGACGGAGAGCCACCCAAGCATTTATTTTGAAGGGTTAAAGCTCATTGGAGGCAGCTGTAAAGTTGGTTTGTGGGTTATTATTATTATTTTGGTTCTCTCTTTGATTCTAAGCTCACACCTTATCTCTCTCTAATGAACAACACTGGGGAAACAGGAACAGAGAGCATCTCATGTATTTATGGAGCTTGGAGGCTTATCATTGTGACCACTTCCTTAATACCCTCACTCACTGCCTCTCGCTATTCACGTGACATCCTCTCATCGCCCCCACAGAATCGGGTTCAATTCCCACCACTTTAATTGCCCTCTCCTCTCCCTTCATCCCTCTTTCACTTCTTTGCTCCATTCTCAGTAATTAGGAATAGGTATATCTTTATTCTTATTAATTCTTTTGTGGTCCCTCTTGGACTTTTCTCTTCCCTTCCTCACTCCCTCTTCTTAATTCATCTCACATTTGACTCCATTTTTTGCACCCTTATCGCTTGCTCCATTATTACTACAAAGTTTTACTTGTTCCCTTCGTCTATAAACTAGTTTAGGCTTTAGTAACACTGACACTCTTTGCTTTTTTGTTTAATCATGGGTCATTAGTCACGAGCTGATGAGGTCCTGGCTCTTCGCGCTAGCATGGACTGTGACCTTGGTCTTGGATTTAATAATGTATTTGTCCTTTTAGATACTTACAGAATTTAGGTATCCTAGCAGCTTCTTCACGTGTTTCGTGTCCGTTTTCTTTGCTGTAAACTGGAACATCACCAGTTAAAAGTTAAAAACCTTTTGTCTGTTTCACTTGAAAATTATTTCTTGTTCCGTAAAACCTGATCAGATGCAATTCTTACTAAACGCAATACACTTGTGTGATTGATGTTGGCATGCATCTTCATCATGTGTCCAACCACGCACTTCCATGAACAGCGAACTTAGTAACTAAACCCGTTGGATTTGCATGCGTTCTATTGACTTCTTATTCTGATCATTTAACGTAAATGCGTGTTTAGGTTCATAGTTCACACAGCACTTGTGCCATCTCAGACTGTACATTTTCAACTTTCAACCACTCATCCACTGTGCTCATAAGAGTAGGAATGTGACTTGAAAACCCTATGATCGCCCAACAACTGAAGGTTGAAGGATCGGGGTTGGTTTTGAATCAAGTTTAAGGATTACTATGGCTTCGAATAAACAAAGCAAATGATATACCAAACTCTTGACCATTTCACTTGAGAAGCAGAGAAAGTCTGATATTCCATCTTCCAAATCCTGCTACGGATGCCTCATCCAAAACTTTTTTGTTTCCTGCGGTCAAATAATATATTTCAACGATATCACTTTCTGATAGTGAACTCATAGGTAAACTATTTTGCTGAAACCAAACCTTTAGTGGCAGGGCACCAACTAAAGTAAAAGGTCAGAAATACTATTCCTTCACCCGTAAGATTCTTCGCTCCCGTTTTTTATCTTACATGTCACGCGATTGGAAATGCTAATGTGTGTTTGTGTGTGTGATGATCAGAAAACGAAAACCTTCTCGTTCGGATATATCATATCTCTGCCTCTTTCTTTCTTACTTTCCAAAGAAAACTTTTCGATCGATTATTATGAATGATGATTCAATGAGCAAACGAAGTGAAGGTAAAACTGAAGAGGTCAAAGAATACAGATATCAGAGAAAGGAGGGGATAGGAAAAAGAAATGATCAGGCAATATGAGTGGTCCAAATTTCCTATGTGAGGTAGTCATCATCATCACCAAGGTACGAGAACAGAGATCTCAAGAAAGGGTCCGAACAAATATCTTTGATAAGGAAATTTCAATCATGGGGACCATTCCAACGGTTGACATTATTAAATCGCGGATTAATCTTTTATCTCATTAATAATAAGATGCTCACGATTCTTTAGTAGTTAGCAACAGATACTCTCACTCGAAAGATAAACAAAACGAGAGAGAGAGAGAGAGAGAGAGAGAGAGAAGGGGGAAAACCGGGAAAGCAGCGACACACTCAGAGGTGGGAGACACTAGCCTTAGCTGTCGAATTAACTGATAACCATTTTAGGCCTCAACATGTTTAATACGAAACCTCAGAGACAAAAGATACGTTACCATGTGTGGTTCATCGTCGAAGTACACGCAGATGCAGGCTCATGGGGTGACTTCGCCAGTCTTGCCCTGGGCTGACCTGAAGCCAACTCCAGAAAATAGGAATAGAACTAATACAGTGTATTGTTGTTTATGCGCATGTATGACATGAAAGTACTCAATTTTTTTTAATTTCCAAGAAGATTGTCTCTTTGCTATAGTTACTATTATTCTCTGCCACGAGCTAAGAGACACGACCACGCTTAACAACAAAACACAGAAAAATTCAGCCCTACAATTCAAAGTTAAGTTTTGTCTCTTCTTTGGTCTCTAGGAAGGCAGGAAAAAAAAAGGAAAGAAAAAGAAAAGAAATGCCCTCTTATCCGCTCCCTCCTCCTTCTCTCCGCCTCTAGTAGCAGATTTTTATATGTCGTACAAGGATCGTGTTACAGTGATTTTGCCCTCCATCAACCTTCTCTTTCCCTTTTCTTGTGTCAGTAATATCACCCTTTTCTTGATAAGCAATTCAAATGAAAGTGGGCTAATGACAGAATTGTTGTGGGATGTGGCAGAGGATTAGCCGTATCTTGCTCCATTATCAGCCTGTTAAACCTGAGAAATGTGGACCGTCAGATTGTCACCGTAATCGTTAATTTTCCTTCTCTTGAGATCTTTCTCCTGTCTGAGGGTAGTGGCAGCGGCGGGATTTCCATCGGTTCTTTCACTTTCTGAGCTAAGAAAATGATGGTCCAACACATTAACTGGTGTGTCTGAACTGGAAGCCATGTCCAACACAGACTCGTACCCTTCCATTGCAGTGTCTCGTATCACGTTGAAGCACTGCAACATGGTTTCCTGCAGAGTAAAATTATCATTGTACCCTCAGTCATCCATAAATTATTTGAGCACTACATTTTTTTTCCCTTTTAACGACTCAGCGATCGTTTTAAACCCGCGAGTTCATCAAAGTGAAACAGGAAAAGAAATAGGGGAAGGCGTGTACTTTATTTACGTATGGACAATCTGAGATTGCCGCAAGAAAGCATGGATATTGAAAGGGAAACAGCTCGTGAGAAGCATACAAGAGGGCCGATGCAGCAATTATGGAAGGCTTGAATTCCAAAAGCTTTATCTCTGTAAACACAGGACACAATATGTTCAGCAATTTATCTCATTCTGATGAAGTGTGTTATACAGATGCTCTCAATTATACCTCCTTGTGATTTGAATATTATTTGGGCAGCTCGATCCTTCAGAACTTGCCTCAATGGCGGGTCTTTGAGCACGAACAGATTGATGAAGAAAGGAATGAACGAGAAGGGCGTGATGGAACGCATCCGCCATTGTAGAGCCCCCAATATCAATCCTTCCATTCTCTGTATAGTTTGTGTTTCAAAAATGATACCACCGTCACCCTGTCTAAGAAAGGCCTATAAAAACGAGCTTTGGGTGAAAACCAGTCTCTCCAGTAAATTTTCTGCTTTCGAGTATACCAATGGCTGTTATAATGTTTTACCTGGACATGGGTGACGGAGAAGTCTGTTTTCAGCATCTTGGCAGCTAGAGATAAGCATGATACTGCAAGGAGCTTGAGGGTCCATGGCTTCTGTTCCTGTATCCAATTTCAGTTAAATCCTGAAAGAGTGGAGTCGAGACACTATCCTATCTTCATTAATTCTTACTTTTAAGAACAGGATGTAGAATGTAAGCATAAAATGAACAATGCGATTGGCTAAAAAAACGAAAAAGAAAAGGGGGATATTTTGTTAATGGATGAGAAGAAGGCTGAAGAGAGTGAAGTAAATGAGATTACCAGTGTGGCTTGGTTGGCCAGAAAGCGATCCAGGTAGTTGATAGCTAAGTAGGAGAGGAGGGGATCAAAAGTACAGGGCAACTGAACAGAAGAGCAGCAACCCACATTCAGATTATGAAGAAAAGTACAAGAAGGAGAGTGTAATTGACTTGAGCTCATACCTGAGAGATGAGGGAAATGACTTGAGTTCGGAGTGAGAGGTGAAATTGTGGGGAATGGAGGGTGAGATTATAGCGTTGGGAAGGGAGGTGGTCAGATTCAGTGAGGAAGAGGGAAGAGACAGAATCAGAGGGGAGAGCGTGGGAGTTATCGAAGGGGTTTTCAAGGTCAAACTCCATGGGAGTGTGTGAGGGAGAGAGAGGAGAGGGAATCAGAGGAGGAGAGACAGGGAAGGAGACATGGGCTGAGCAGGTAAAGGAGGGAGAGATGAAGAGGAACAAAGGATAGTTTGGTCCCCTCAGCCCATGAGAATGAGATCCTCTGCTCTGCAGTGCCTAACATTGATCTCTCCCTTCCTTGTTAATTATTCAACCATGCTCCCTTCCTTTCTCCTTTCCAACTTTAATCGCCTCCTCATTCAAAGCAAGTTCGTGGTTTTCATCTCCCCCGTAACCTTAAGCCATTAATGCATGTGTATATTGATTTAAAAAATAAAAGCTGAATCTATGACTAACATAAATCAAAGCTGTATTAAAAATTTTAAAAATGTAATACCCCTATGTTAATTGTATTTTTTTGTTATATATATATATATATGTTATAATCTTATGGTTTATTTGGATTAGTAGTAGAATATATTTTTATAACGTAATTTATAATTTACAGAAAGTAAATATTTGAGATAAGTTTTATTTTAACTTACATAAACACAGTATTTTATAATAACGTTATGTCAAAAGAGTCATATGGCAAGTTCAATGCCTTTAGGGCTTACTTATTAAATCGTTACATTCACACAGAAAAAAGGGAGAATTGGGGTAAGTTTACGGTATTAATTTTCTTTATTCTCAATTCTAACAAAAAAAAAAGGTTTTTAAAGATATTAAAAAAACAAACGTTGCTCCGTCTGAGTCAAAGGAGACGCTAGAGGGGCAGACGAACTGGTCCTCTCTGGATGGGAAGTATTTTTAATTTCCAAACAAAAACAAAGTGCCACAAACACACACAGACGAACTGTTCTTGTTTTCTTAGAAAAGCATAAAGCAAAACACTGAAGATGCCACTTTTATTCATTTGTTTCTCGAATACATTTGTATCCTATATGACAAACAAAGCATGCTCTGTTTTGCAGAGTTATATATCCGACGCTGCACCATAGGCATTTGTATTATATGTGAAGCTTACATTGCATGTTGAGCCAAGATATAGGAATATATATATATATATAGGACCCACTCCATCTCAAATTAATGTTCATAAATGAGATTTATATAATTATTAATTATCACTAATACGTGTCTAATCACTGCGACAATATGCAGATAATAGCAGCCTCAGCTCTCCAATAATTTAAATGCAGTCCTGTTCCATCAGCATCACCCGTGTTAATGCTTATTTGTCCCATGATCTTTAGTGATTAAATAATCAATTAAACTTAATGCAGTAATTATTATTTTAATGTGTAGCTTAAAGCGAAAGCAAGAAAAGAAGAGGAGGAGGAAGAACACACTACCCGAGGGCGACGAAACTAAGAGCACAAAATTGAGTGACGGTCGGACTCGGACGTATGTATGGCTCCAATGTTTAAGGGAAGATATAGGGTGAAGAAAATTCAAGTACGAATGATTAAAAATAAAATCAGTGGGGCTACCATAACGCCCAGGCACATTATTTCTTCATATAAAGATGGTGACAAGTTTGAAATCCTGCCTCCTCTCACCAAACCATGTAAAACTACTTTACCATTTCCCCCATTTTTTGTTGTATTTACGTGATTACGTGTTTGGGAATTCGTTAGGAGAATGATTTTACATTTTTCAAGGTAAATATAAGAGGGGTTTTATCTCGATTTACGTGTAACGTGGATGTGAATCACTCCCCAAACACAAACGTAAGCTCTCGTACCGATGAGCAATGAGTACCTGTAAGATATAATGAACGCATGTGTCAAGTTGCCCCAAAGTAATAATATATAAATTATATACGTTTTGTGGCTCTCTATAGTGTGCTTTTCTTTTATAAAATCCCAGCACTGCGACACTTTTAGGACTCAATTATGTGCAGCTCTATGGAAGACAGCAACTTTGGGTTGAAATTAAAGAGCAGCACATGACTATTCTCTGAAAAGCATTTGGAATGTGGACTTTAAAGAGTTAAATTTCTACTATCACCAGAAAAAGAGTTAAATTTCTATATAATTAACCTTACTTCAGAAAACTAAAGAATCGAATGAATTGAAGCTAGACCAACCAGAGTCTAGCTCTCTCTCCAAACATGCGCATATATATATATGTCTATACATATACAATTAATTAATTAGGTACCTTTCAAAACCGAAACCGATACCATTCATTAATGCTGGATTTTGAATTGGTCAACATTGTTATATCTTCTAAATTCTAACTTCCTGCGCTCCTTCATATTATGTTCTATGCAAGTTTGCGGAGTTATGCAAGTTAAAACAAACATAAATCATAAAATTAAATTTGCAAGTTCAAACAAACATAAATCATAAAATTAAATTTGCGTGCATGTGCATGAGGATGAGATAGGTTGACGATAAAACGATCAAAAGGTGAACATATAAATATATATATATATATATATTCAAAGAAATTATGCTTCATAGGTTCCTAACATGTTACCAATTAAGGGTCCATTAATAGGTAGTAGTTGGAGCTAAAAATGTACCCAACGCCGGAATGGATCTAAACTATATTCTTGATGTTATCAGATTAAAAATAAAACCAACAACCATATCAAAATCAATCTATTAACCATTGAAACTATATAAAAAAAAGCTGCATTAAATTCAGACTCTAATAGCTAAATTGCATTGATTTTAATTTGCTGCATGCGCTTGATTGTTCTACATGAAGGTAACTAAATTGCATTAATTAGCATTGGATATGGACGATGACTTTAGAAACCGAGAGAGGAGAGAACCAAATGGGATGAGAGGCCCCATTTTAACGAAACATGGGAAGTTGGGAACTCGATCGTCCACAGATACCACTTTCCGTGTGATCTAACTATATTTTCTCACACTTTTCTTTAAATAAGTGAGGGATTTTGGCCCATTTTATGAATTAAAATTACGTGATTAAGCGTTATTTCGGAATAAGAACGTTTGCATTGAATTAAATCAAATTAGGGGCAAAATGGTCTTAAATTAATAATTTATTCATGCAATTGTTTTCTTAAACTTTTGATATTATTTGGTGCTTAATTATTGTATTGTAGGTATCTCTGGAAGAAACTTTCGTATGGCTGCACATTTGGGCCACCAG
>JANTPZ010093786.1:0-10877 GCA_025593235.1 Vachellia pachyceras | reverse complement strand
TCTAGTTTCTTTAGTAGCATGCTGTTTGAGTTTGGAAGGTCATTGAGGCTGTGGTCAATTTCTTCCAATTTCTGTGTTGGATGTCTATCATTGAGGTGACATTTCCCAGCAGCACATAGTTTCTCCTATACTCAATATGTTATTAAGCTTTGTTAAGTTCATATTGCAGGCACTTCCCAAAAGGTTTTCAGATAGCTTGAAAAGGAAATTGCCAGATAATGTGACCCTTAAAGGTCCTGGTGGCGCTGAGTTGACTGTCAGATTGTCCACTAAAGATGATATATTGCACTTCACGCATGGTTGGCAACAATTTGCACAAGATCACTTTTTGGAAGAGAATGATCTCCTGATCTTCAAGTACAATGGTGAATCACAGTTTGATGTCTTAATATTTGACCAGAAGAACTTATATGAGAAGGTGGCTTCCTATTTTGTTCGGGAAAGTGGGCAAACAAATAATAGAAACACGGATGACTTCCTGGAAGAAGAAAATATCCCTTCTAATATCAATGTTACAGTGCCTTCGCCTAGGAAATCTGCACGTGGTAGAAGTGAAAAGACTCGTAAAGCTACTGTGGAATGCACCCCGGCCCAGCCAACTAAACGTAGAGGAAGATCCAAGGGATCTGATGAGCATGCTGTAGAAATTGAATGGGTTCCTGGTAAATATATACTAAATCTGGAGCTGGGAAAGTGTTTATATTTATTAATTAAAAGCAAGGGAAAACTATTTTTCTCCTCAAACAATTTCCCACTTGCAATGTTGGTGAATCAACTTAAAAACACAATGGTTTGCTCTTCCTCTCCTGAACTACTATAATAAAAAATGCTGCAGTTAACCTGATAATAGTTTACTTGAAGGTCTTGTAGTCACATGATTAATAAAAGTCAATTTTTGAATCTTTGAAAGTCGAATGGTGCCATTTGATATGATAAATCAAGTCTTTTATAGAGTGACATCAGTAGAATCAGATTTTCCATATTAGAAGTCCACTTCTCATACCATAATTTTATTTTTCTCAAAACAAATTATAGAAACTGACTTTGAAAGGCTCATAAGTTGACTAGTGCTTGTTACATCATTTTTAGACAGGAAAGTCACTAGATAATCAAAAGTTAATTTGTTGTGACAGTTCAAGAGTTAAAGTGTTACTTTTTAAATTTCATGTACTAATTTTGTAATTATGATATGGTTCAAGAGGTGAATATGGTTTCTCTTGGAAGAATAAAGCTACAACCTTAATGATACTTGAACAAATTGGCAATGTCGGTAAGGGGGATGCTGAACCTATTCTTGACATGGCTGCTCATTGCATTAAGTCAAAATAGCATCAAAAGGAAGTAGTTGCTCTTACAAGAAATGATCTTTATTTTTTTATGATTGCTGCTGCTTTCTGCAACTGGAGCCTTATTTTGGTCATGTTAATTGTATTTAACAACGATGAATTAATGATTAGATGCTGAACCTGTATCCACAAGAAATAAGGTGGTTGAAATAGTTGATGCTTCAAACCAAAAGGCTATCGTAGAGAACGCGAAAAAGAATACCCTCCAATTGGCTCAAGCAGCATGTCCCACTGATGGATTCTATGTGGTCATGCGACCCTCACATTTGTATGGGAAATTCTATGTGGTAAGCTTTGTTTCTCATTTCCTATTCCCTAGTTGAATGTCCTCTCTATTTGTTCTCTGGCATCCTTTTGCGTTATATCCTTAATGAATTTGGGTCTTTTCCTAAACTTGAGAAAATGACAGTTGGATTTCTGAGAGAGATGGTGTGTTTTTGTGACCCTGTCCCCTTGGAATGGCAGATCCTATTTAATTGGAAAACCTCACCTCGTAATTGGGTTTGACATGCATCTCTCTCAATGTAGTGATGACTTTTTCAAGAAATCTTTTCAATTATTTTCTATTTATTAGAATATGGATATATTAGAGTTCTTTGCTGTTGGGTTTGAACTTTGAAGACATAATAGAGAAGAAAATTTGAGGAGAGAAAGAGAGTAGGTTCCATATATACTTTCACCTTTTATGTTAGTTGCCCATATTTTATGTTGGCTTTAACTGTATTTTTTGTTCATTATTGCTTATTAGACAATCCCTATGAAGTGGATGACGGAGCATTTACCTCCACAATCTGAAGATGTGATATTACGCATGGGAGAGACCGAATGGCTTGCCAAATATGCCTTTGAAGCCAGTCGTCGCAGCGGCGGACTCACTGGTGGGTGGAAACAGTTTGTGGTGGAGAATAACCTGCGAGAATTTGATGTCTGTGTGTTCAACCAAGCAGATTTAGGCAAGAAGCCACTGACCTTTGACGTGAAAATATTCAGAGTTGATGTGTAGTAAGAATCCTGGACGAAGGAAAAGAAACTAACAAGGCCGTCCATAGTCCAAATATACAAAATTCTCTATGCCTGAATGGTAGGCATGTCACATGGTTCTCTGGTGTCTGAATGTGTAGTTTTCTTTCTGTTTGTGTGAGAGAGGTCATCATGCAATTGCAAGCTAATGGGTAGTGATTTGGCCGCAGGCTATATTCACGTTTTTGCGTGGATAGTTTTGGATACAATGCGGTCTCTGTTGTAGATGTAATGTATCAATCAAAGCATCTAGTGCCAACTTGGCTTATCTTTCCTCCCTTATTCCTGTTGAGACTTGCTAGCAGATCTTTTAACTTTTAGTCTTTTACCCACACACATTTATGATTTTTTTTTGGGAGAATAATTATGAGGTTTCCAAGAATGAATATAATCGTAAAAAGGGTTTAATGGGTAGGACGGAATTGTTATCATTTGTTGTATTGAAACTTGTCACTACGAGATTTTCCTTCGATGATTACATTTCTTTATTGAGACTTTCAGTGATTCTCCTACTTTTTCGAAAAAAAAGGTAAGAATTTTAGTTCAAATAATAAGGTAAGGTGAGGATGGGAGGGGGAATGTGGAAATATGTACAATATTTTATAAGACCAAAATATTTGACGGCATGGCTTCTAAGAAAATTTGTAATAATGGAATCCGATAACGCTGAGACAGGGCCGTTTGGATTAAAAGTTATTTTTTTTAACATAATTTACTGATAACGCTGTAACAAATAGGTCAATACATAATTATATTAAAAAAGAAAGTGATGATTATGTCCGGTTAAAAAGAGATGAGGTAGTAATACTAGACAATATATTAAAACCATAATAAATGAAATTATCATTTTAAAAAATGGCATGGTTTATGCAATATTATATTTTTTTTAAAAAAAATACGGATTATATTTTATATCGGTTTTTTTTTTCTGGGGCGATACTGATGGTGAACTATGAAAGGTTGAATGCCCGAACAAAACTAACTGAAAAGAAAGAATAAACTAAACTAAACTAAAGCAGTTTCCAGGGTCCAAACCACCTTTCTTTTATACATTTGTGAAGATCCATTGGACCTCTTGGAGGTGGAACAAGATTGGCATCTTACGTGGATGTTTGTGAGGAAATTTGAATTTCAGTGCATTAGAGGCACCCTTGAATTTCTCCTTCTCATCTGATAACATGTTAAGCCTTCTTTTCATTCAGTTCATTTTAAGGATTTATACTTCAATATAATAAACTATTCAACCTACATGAACCCATATAATTATTTTAAATAAAGAATATTTGCACTTAAATATGACTTAGCTTCCTTCACTGTAGCGCCACTGACCAAACACATTGAGAATAGAACTAGCATGAAATCCACTGAACAAACACATTAAGTTGTGACAATTGAACCCACCAAAGCCATATTTAGTTCACACAGTTCTAATAGAAATAAAGTGAAAGTGACAGAGCAAAGGAGTAAAAAGCTAGGGATGGATGGCCTTGGCCATGGCAAAGGCGGCGGCAGAGGCGATGGCGCCGATGAGGGCAGTCTGGAGGGCACTTCTGAAGGGTTTGTTACCAGTGAAGTGTCCCTTGGCATAGCCAAAGACGAACAAAGCAACCAGAGTTACAACAACGGATGCCAGAACAGCATCTGTAGCTCTTGGAATGAACATGTAAGGCACAAGAGGCACAAGTCCTCCTAATATGTATGCAACAGCAATGGTCACTGCACTATGTAATGCTCTCCTTGGATCTGGTTTCTCTAACCCTAATTCAAACCTGCCAGTACAAATCAATTTTTTTTTTTTTTTTGTGATAAAACAACAGAAAGTATTTAGGTTGAAAGCTGTTAGGCCAAGTGCTAGAAGTTGAATGAATACAAAACAAAAAGATAACTTTTAGGTATTCTAATAAATAAATAAATAAAAACTTTAGTACTTTTAAATTTCATAGCAAGACCGTAGTCACCCAACCAACCCCAAAATACATGCACAACTTTGAAGCTAATAACAAGAGAAAAAACTAGTGGGAAATCTCTGGACATGATTCTCCTGATTTAAATAAGACAAATATATGTATCTGTACTTTTCATTAGAAAAATAATTGGAAAACCATATCTTCGAGTACAATATCATGTTAAATCGTACCATACAAATATATCAAAGTTTTCAAAAGTATCAGATAATTCAGTTTTCTTTCATGAAGATGCATCCATTTATTTTTGCTAGATACGTGTATTTTTTTTATGCAAGTAATACTATTTGAGACAGTATTAACCACTAAATATGGATACCTATTTCAATGTGATTTCAAACATTAGTCCATCACATTACACTAGATCCCATCTCAATTGCTAAAACCAAAATTTTTGCAGCAAAGGAACAAGATATTGATGACCTGTCCATGTGCAGCCGATGATAGGTGTTTGAAAAGTAGACCAACTGGTTGTCTGTAATAGACCACACTCATGAACCGAACTCTAGACCTTTACCCCTTGTCCACTTTCAAAAAGTTGAATCCTCCACTTCTAAAAGCCTACCCAACTTACCATCTATCTATTCTAGTAGATGCCTTTCCCACTAGTATCTTAACTTGTATGTCTATTCTCGACCTCTTGTCTTGGATTAACTTTTTTTTTAAATGATTTTATATAATCCGATATAAATATATAAGATGAGTTATATATCGATTATATGAAAGTGCCTTTTTAATTGATTATGTGTATTTAAGCATTTAAAATATTAATCCTATGTCTTAAAGAATAAAATTATAAATTCCTAAAGCTTAAGGAGTAAAATTTTAAATAATTAAAACTATATGGATTGAATTTAAAAACAAAGTTTTAATTGAGTCATGACAAAATTGTACAAATCAAAATTTAAGGATTAAGTAACTGCTGAATTAAAAATAAAAAAATTAAAAGATTAATTTTCTTTTTTCTAAATTTTTTTAAGAACTCATTTTTTAGATAAATTACAAGGAGAGAATCTCGATTCATGCGGTGTCATTCTAATGCTTGTCCTGATGATTCTGACCCGAACATGGAAAAAGCTATTTTATAGTGCTTGTTTGGAAACTCCGTTGGGAAAATGGATTTTGCAAATTTTGAGGCATTTTAGGAATTTTGAGATGGTTTTACGGATTTCAAGATGGTTTTTATGAATTTCGAGATGGTTTTTACAGATTTCGAGATGGTTTTATCTCGACTTACGTGCACCGTTTGGGAAAATGGCTTTCCAAACAGGCACATAATATACTATAGACCCAACCCTCAATTATTTAAATTGATTTTTTAAAATAAACATATGCATTCTGTTTTAAAAAAATTGAATACTTACCCAAATACACAAATTAACGTAATCTAAAATAAAAAGAGAAAAGAAAAGGTTCAAGGAAAGAAAAGAGAATTAGAGAGACGTGGGATTGTGAACTCACTTCATCATGAAATCTAGCCATGCTTGTGGCTTCTTTCTAAGAGCATTAACCACAGGTGCATATTCGTGTGGTTCTATTCCATATTGTGCTAGTATTTCCGCTACCTCAGCCGCTTCTAAATTTGCCAAAACAAAATAAATAAATTCAATTTCTCAACAATTTTCTACTCTCACAAGTTTCTGGAAATCAAGGGGGAAAATTACCAGTATCAGGCACTGTGACGATTTCTTCTTGCTCCCTCCTTAATTCTCTCGCATAATGATCAGCTTCACTCTTTGCCGCAAGATAACTGCACAATCCATCGCTAATTTCATCAACTAAATATAGCAAATGCCCTCTGTAATAACTTGTTTGGTTGCCAAAGAATTTTTTTAGAAATCATTGTTCTTCAACTCGCATAACTTTACTATCTCAAAAAACTGTGCCTCTAACAGACTCGGAACATTCGAGGTTTGATCGCATCTCATTCGGAGCGCGCGATTTTCCATTTCATTTTCACCTTGAACAATCAAAGCGCGAATGATGTGAAGAATCAAGTTCTGAACACGAATCGGAGATGAAAGAAAATAGAAGGAAGAAGAGGACGGAGTGAAGTACCCGCCGAGACCCATGGAGATGGCGCCGGCGGCGACTTCGGCGATGCCTGCGGTGAGGACAATGGAGGAGGAGGCATTGGCGCCGGAAAGGCCGGCTGCGAGGGCGAAAGGAACGGTGAGGCCGTCAGAGACGCCGATGATGATGTCACGGACGACCTCGCCAGCGGTGAAGTGCTTCTCGGTGTGGTGTTTAAGGAGCCTCTGTTTCTCAGACTCTAAATGCGTTGTTCCTTCTGTGGCAGCCATGCTTGATGCTCCAAATCCAATGGAATGGATGGGCGTCGGTTCACTGTCTTGTGTCAGTTTCGTTTTGCTAAGAGACGCAGCGGTAAATGAATTGATGTGACATGCTGCACCCCACAGCTTTGTTATGGTAAAGCCCATAGATCTTCTTAAATATCCGATGCCCCAGTCAATCCTCCGTGAAATTATAAACCAGATTCAATTTAGTTCGGGTCATTCGATCCGTTTAAAAAATCGGTGTGAAATTATAAACCAGATTCAATTTTCAACGTCAGAGGTTGGAATCCTGCCTTGGACATGCAGCTCCTTAATAATCAGGGTCAGCTGTCCCACCCATTAAGGTGCCCCGCAATCAACGAAGGGATTAGTTACTACTTCCGACGGTGGATACCCTCGGTTTACCGAAAAAATAAAATACATTTTAGACAAATAATTTTTTATTTAGAATGCATTTTAAAAAATGAAACTTGTTTAGATAAATATTGTAAAAATGATTTTTTTATGGAAAGTAAAAGGAAATAGATTTTATTAAATAATACATATATATTTTTCATTTTATATTGTAATAAAATTAGTGAAAAATAATTAGAATATCTCAGATCATGACTTTGAGTGGCTCATCTTACGACTTGAAATTTTGACGTTTAAGTTGTGATTTGGAGTATCCTATGTTGCAACTTGAAATGCCCATATCATAACTTAGAATACATTTAAAGAAGAATAAATTTTTCTCTCCTTCTCCTTAGAATACATCATGACCCTAGAATGCATTTTGCTGGAAGCCTTTTCCAAATTGTCAAACACAATCAATTGAAATAGGTAAGAGAGGGTGTGGAAATGAAAAGGAAAGGGATAATGGTTCCGGGAACGCGGTACAGAAGTAATTTTACGTAAGTCGAGGTAAATATATGAAGGGGATTATCTCATTTTACGAAAAAACACTATTAAACGTGCTTTTGAGTGAGAATTAAGTTTTGCCAAACTAAACGAAGAGGAAAGAAAGAGAAAATAAAATGATGTGATCCGTGCCATTACTTTTAATTTTAAAATTGATTTTATTCCTTCTAAAATAAGCATAGGAAAAAAAATTTATTTAAATTTATATAAAAAGTGTTTTTATAATTGATGTTTTCAACGTCATTCCAATTTTATTGGATGTCTCCAAAGGGACCGACGTTTCATTTCAAGTCTCAGACATACGATTATATATACATCACTCTTATTTAGAATACACACGGATTTTGTAATCTTTTTTATAAGATGCAACTTTGATTATTATAATCTTTTTACATTTATTTGGAATTAACATGTGCAAAGTAATTTTTTTAAATCTTTGACGTGATTAATAAGTTATAAGGTTTTTTTATTGTGAGGAAAAATGTTGCGAATAATTTACAAATGTGGTTAAAGAAATAAGCTTTTATATAGATAAGGAGAGCGAAAAATATATGTATGTGAAATCTACCTACTATCTCAATGGGTACTTAAAAATCCCTCCACTTGAGTTAATCCGTAACTTTTTTTTCTCTGAACGAATTCTCAAACACACACATTAGTATTTATTGCCAAAATCAAGCGCTACTACACAATTACATTTCCCTTGGTTAATATGATTATTTATTTTTTATTAAAGGATATGTTTGATCCATTAATTCTACTTTAAGTTTCAATTTGATCTTTTAAATTTAAAAAGTTTACTTTTAATCATTTATTTTAACACTATTAGTTTTTACTTAACAGAAAATTGTGTCTCATCAAATTTAAATTGTGATTTTACTATTAAATGCTAATAAAATATGGTAAAATTTTAAAATATAAAAATGATTATATTAAATAATTAATATTTAAATATTATTTAATTGTATAATGATGAATGAATTAGAATTCCGTTAAATAAAATTAACGGTGTTAATATTAAAGGACTAAATGCACTTTTTAATTTTAAGGAACATAATTGAAGCTTAATGTAAACTTAACAAACTAAATGTATAATTTAACATTTATTTTTTATAAATAAAGACAGTTATTTATAGAAAAATATGCAATGATTTTTTAAAAAAAATATCATTTAATTCTCAACGCTAGAATCTATTCTATTAGAAAAATTCCCTTAATTAATAGGAATAGCATGAGTCAATTTAATAATTTTGAATGGAAGATTAATATAATTTAAAGACCACCAATCAACGTAATATTATTTCATGGTAAAAATTGTGACAATTTAAGTGATCTATTTAATTTTGAATTTGAATTGAACTCGAGTTGTGAGGCATTATATTACTGAGTCAAAATTAAATTAAAAAAGTATTCATCTGGTTTTCATCAAAAGTATTTTGATTTCATTTTACCCTATGCTTGGATGGAGAGAAAATAAGGGAGGAAAGAAAACTAGGAGAGAAAATGGGGGGAGAAATGAGTTTTCCCCTACTTGGATAGGAGAAAAAAAGTGGGAGGAAGAAAAAATTGAAGAGAAAATAGAGTGTGGATCCCACCATATTTTCTCTCCAACTTTTCTCTCCACACATGGAGAGAAAATGGAGGGAAAATTATTTTTCCTTATCTACTCAGATACTCTTTTACTACTTTCATTTTAATAAATTAAATTTAACATATAACTTTTTTAAAATTGAGACAATGACTTTCTTTTTTAAAAGAATAAGATTTAAGATATATACTAATATCTAATTTATTTTTTAATTGCTTACTAAACCTAACAATCTTAAAAAATATGATATATTCTTATGTAAATTATTTTGTTTTGAAATATAATGACTGAAATATATCTTTAATAATATAATTTAATTTTAAATTATTTAATGATATTAATGTTAATATAATTTTTTTAATATCATATTCAATTTGATATTATACTTTACATATTTTAAGAATAATTTACTTGTTACTATTTATTGAAAGATTTTATTTGAGAATATTTTAGTCATTCAACCATTTACTTATTTTCTTTTCTCTTGTTTTCTCTCACCCATCCAATAGGATAGGTAATAATATTTTCTCTTCACTTTTCTTTTCTTTCCATTTTCTCTCCTCCCATTTTCTTTCCTCTTAACTTTTCATCCCATCCAAGTGAAGCCTTAATGTTTTTCATGGACGATGTTTAAACTGAAAAACATATTCTATTAATATTAGTAATATTAATTACTAACATTTTTAATATTAGTCATAGTTAGCATCCCTTAATAATCATCATCAATTTTTCTCCTAATTGATACCATGCCTTATTTTAGTAGTTTTTTAAGCACTACGACCAATTAAGATAGCACCTTTAACCCTGCTGTTGATTTTTTCACAAGAAAACGAAATAAAATTTTCCGGCCCATTTGATTCAGTGACGCCAACTCTAACCTGAGAACTTCACAAGCATTCCCCTACATCATTGTTGTGTGATTCTCAAGGGTTGCCATCAAAATACATCACCGCTATCCTAGCTATGATCTCAACATCTCAACAAATTTAAAGGGCAGATTGGTAGTCAACAGTACTGAATTACTTGTCAAGATGGCAAAGAGGGTCTCTAGGTCAAAAAAAGTAATAAAGAGACAAATATTACAGACAAACCTCAATTTAATATCAATACCAACAAAGTGATCAGAGGCTTATTTGGGGTTCCTGAGAACAATGATGACAGAATCTCCTCGAAGGAACATTTTACTGATGAACCTGTCCTTGTTAACTGGTTGGGCCTTCTTCTTTCCTTTACCAGTCTTTGGAACCTGGATGGAACAAATAGGTCTTTAGAGATCTATACGCCCAAGCGAAAGATAATAAATCCATTGCAAAACAACATCACCATGAGCACTAAGATAATTAATGTTGTGGGTAACTCTAGCCTCTCTAACTTCTATCTCTTCGTCCCTATATTGGGGATCTCAGTTCCGAATGGGAAAAAAAAGAAGAAAATCCATGATAGAGACGAAACATACTTCAGTCCACATTTCCCGAACATTTTCAAGAACCATGTTGCAGTGCCTATCAAAGGCCCTAACACGACCAAGAAGCTTTCTGTTGTTGCGACAGTTGATCAGCACCTGCATGAACAAGATATTTGAATAATATTTTAAACCACATTAATCCCAACCTGTCATGGACACCATAGTGCAATGTTAGAACAAACAGTACCTGTGTGTTATTCTTAACACTCATCATTAGCACTGATAGAGGTCCAGTGCTAAACTCCTCCTCTTCATTCTTACCACCCTGTAAAAACCATGAATGGTTATGAGTTGGCC
>JANTPZ010093785.1:0-20187 GCA_025593235.1 Vachellia pachyceras | reverse complement strand
TACGAGAGTGATCCAGAAGAGGCCAAGAGATCTCTGGCAATGAGGAGGCGTGAAGCTAGTGATGACGAGGAAGGTGAAGGAGACGGGAGAGACAAGGGCGAAGACCGTCGGGTCGGAATCCATTCGGATGATTCGGATGATCAGGGTGGAGTAGCGGAGTATGATGACGAAGGAGATTTGGATGGAGACGAGGAGGAAGAGTTAGAAGAGCTTGATGAGGAGGAAGGTGTTGACGAAGGAGATGACGCTGAAGAAGAGGGGTACGTGGAGAGGGAGGGAGACGGAGGATTCCATGGCGCTGATATTGAGGGTTCAGCTGTCATGGTCAAAGAATTGGATGGGGATGTCCGAGCTCCTTCGGAAGCGGAGGCGCCTTCTGGGAACAGGGTTGATGAAGAGAAAAAGGAGAATGAACCATTTGCAGTGCCCACAGCAGGAGCATTCTACATGCATGATGACCGTTTCAGGGATAATGCTGGTGGCCGCCATAGGTATGCTTAGTGTTTAGTCTTGTTCTATGCTTTGCATTTTGAATTGCAGGAAATATACTATCCATATCTGTAAAGTTAGATATAACAATAGATGGATTATTTTTTGTCATTAAAATGTGATAATACTCCTTGTTTAATAATAGGTCGCCTTCATTTGTTCTTTGATTTTGTTTTCTGTTGGTTTTTTGGGATGGAAAAATGAAAAATGTTAGCTTCATACATTTTAGATCAGGGCAACATTGTGCCGAAAGTAACATTATTCATTACTATGCAACTTCGTCTCCAAGGGACTCTTATATATGGTCTTGTTGCGTCGGGCATTAGAAAGACAATCTTGTTTGTACTTTCCTACTATATCTGGACTTTCTTTGTAATTTTAATATCTGGAGTTCATTGTAAAGCTCTTCACTGGAAAAGGGAGCTTTAATAGATTGCTTATGGGCTCTGGCAAGTCTAGAGGCCTTTTAGACTAATTATTTTGAATTAATGCTAGTTTCCCATATAATGCATTACGTTATGTTCTATATTTGTGTTTTCATATGATCTCTTTCTGAGGATTTTGAACTTTTTTATCTCTGCTTTTGTTGGGAGGATTTAATTATTTATTGGCTATACAGAAGATTGGTTTCCATATAAATGCATTATCAAATTAGACAATAGTAATGATCTTTTAATAGTGTTTTGTGAGCTGTAAGTTCTCTGACATGTTAGTATAATGAGAAATATTCTCGGGTCATTCAAATTGGAGTAATGGCCAATTTTTGAGAAGGAGAATTTTCTTGAATCTTTAATTTCAAGTATTTAAGCATTCTACTTTGAATGCTTAAATGGTGGCATGTGATCCATGCAGCCGGCTCCATCTAATGGGGCAAGGCTTTGGCTTTGTTGTTGTATTTAAGCATTCTTCTTTGAGCTGCCAAGGCGCATTACTTTCTTATGCTAGAGAATCCATAGCACTCACGCCGATTATTTTACTGGATGTTTTTTTTTTCAATCCATAAAACAGATTCCCAGAAGCCTTGTTTACTTGCCGATTTGTGTACTAGAGGTTGGTCTTAGTTTCATGTTAGCTTCATCATAGTGAGCAGAAGAGAGGGTTCTTTTCTTTAAGCAAGGATATCCTTATTACATTATAATCCAAACATATATAATGTATTTCTAACATTTCTAGAGATTTCTTATTGTGATAGAACTTAGATATAGTAACTGTTTCTATATTGTTGGTTTGCTTCAAGTAATTTTTAAAAATTTGTCTTGATGCTTTGTTGACTTATATTTATGCTGTGTGATTGGGAGTTTGTGTCTAGGTTTCTAGATACAAATATTTACTTGAATTTCCTTCATTTTCCGGTAATTATGTGAGACTTTTTTCCTTTCTGTACCCTCTCTTTTCTCTATTCTCAGGAGGTTACATGGCGGAAGGAGGCTGTGGGAGTCAAAAGATGATAAAAAATGGGGTCATGATAAGTTTGAGGAAATGACGGTACACGAAAGGCGCTATGAAGAGGTGATGATGTTGTTTATTACATGCAATACTTGTAACTGCATCATGATCAAGACTTGGTTTGTTTAACTATGTTATTCTGTTTTCTGAGGCAAGTCTTATCTCTGTATAAAATTCAGGGCAGGAGGGTCTCTAAGGGTAATTTTCAAGGCCGTGGTAAAAATCGAATTGTTGATCGTGGAGGATTTGTTCGGGGGAACAAGAAAGGATATAGTAATAGTGGTAATCAAGGTCAGTTACCTAAGCGAGCTTTACGAGGTAGAGGTTCCCGAAGGTATGAACCCATTAATAAGAACAATGGTTCAACTTCTCATACACAAAATAAACAGTAAGTACAAACTCTGCTTTGTTTGAATTTCTGGACTTGGATACATGTTATCTCTGTATATATATGTTTAAGTTCCCTGATTATTTATTTATTTATTTTTTAAGATTTGAGAAGTCTCTTGAGAAAAATTCACAAGTTAGTTCCGGGAGAACTATTGTGCCTGCCACCAGTGCGGAATCTGACCCTGCGACACTTAGGAAACAAGCGTTTGCTTCAAACTTGAATTCTGCATCTCCCCCTTTTTACCCATCAGGTTCTTCTATCAAGGAGGGTAATCAGACACCTAAAAGGGATGTACAAGCTGGGAGCACAAGCAGGAATGTTCGTCCTGGTGTTATGGATGAGGGCTTATCAGTTAAACAAAACAGTGCTTTGCTAAGGGGAAAGAATGTTGCTGATCCCATCAGCGTGGATAAGCTGTATATTGATGAATCCATCAGTTCAGCTGGAAAGTCTCTTAATAATATGCACATACCACTTTCTGGGGTTAATTCTTCTCAATCTTCTCAACCAAGGGCTCATGGGAGGGGTGTATCAATTCCAGTATCTATGAATTATCAACCCTCCCATAATCAAGTAACCAAAGTTTCTCCAACACAATATCAAGCCATTCATAGAAGTTCTACAGCAGGCCGAACTCAGTCTTCTCAGCAGGCTCCTTCTCCACCATTGAACCAGCGACCTGGTAGTGGTTCACAAACTTCCTCTCCCCCAAAGGCATCTGCGGCTGCTAATTCATCTGATTCTGGAGACATGGATGCAACTTCAGAATCTGGTAAATTTAAAGGTACAATAGTTGGGAAGGGAAAGGGAGGTGCTCAGAGTAGTGGAAGAGGCTCTTTTGTTTATGGTGGGGCACAAGTTATGGGAGCTGCTGGAAATACGAGTGCTGGTCATGGAGATCAAAATTTCCCGGGCACCCCAGCCTTCTTGCCAGGTTAATTTCAGCTGTGTTTGTTAATTATGAGCATTCTTGTCTATTTGGATGTTTTGGATTCTAATATACTTGCTATCACTGTCCTGTGAGTAAAGAGCCAATTAGTCAACTAATCTTTGTATTTGGAAATTCTATTTTAGTATAATAAAATTCTCTCTTTGTGCATTTTATGTAATAATCTGCCTCCTCCGTTGTTTGCTTTTATTCTTTTGAAGCCCTTAAGAATGTATGAAATGATAACCCCTTTCTCTTAATTTTTCCTATATTGTTGGGTCTGTACAGTTATGCAGTTTGGGGGACAGCATCCTGGTGGTCTTGGAGTTCCTGCTGTTGGTATGGCATTCCCTGGATACGTTGCTCAGCCTCAACTTGGCTTGGGAAACAACGAAATGACATGGTACATATTTAGAAAATTTCTGTATTCCATCTCATGGTACATATTTGTGATATTTTCTTCTTCTCTTCTCTTTGTTTTTAATCTTTGTTGCTTCTTTCTGGTTACAATCATAGTCTTCCTTTCTGTTCCTTTGCCTTTTAAGTACTGATACACGGTGGATGCTGTCTGTAGTGAGTACTGAGTACCCCTAACTTTTGTTACCAACGAATTTAATACAAAATTCTCTTTTGTTTGAATGCAGTTATTTGTAATTTTGTTTTGATACAATGTTTCTTTTATTCTTTCCTATCTTCCTCTCTGTTGGAGCATCAATTCACCAAATACTATTTGCCCCATGTTTGGTCAAACTTATGGAGGAAAAGATTAGAAATTGTTAAAATAGGATGCTTTTGAATGGTTTTAGCTGTAGGAAGGAAGCAGAAAATAGATGCTTCTTTTGAAGGAGAATATTTTTTTTTTGGAAGGCAATCTTATGCCCATTCAACATCATCAGTATGCATAATTACCCCTTAACTTTCTATATTTACTTTATCACAACCTCATTTCAGTTTTTGTTACAAGATGCTTTCTTTGCACGATGGTCTTCCTTTGAAACCCTTTTCCCTTAAAAAAATTGTTTCAAAATAAGCAGTTCACAGCTATCGCAGTCAGTGGTGTAATTCATCTCCCTCCATTCTCTTGTTTAGGCTTCCAGTGTTGGCGGGTGCTGCGGGAGCATTAGGTGCCAGCTATTGTCCACCCTATCTGGCTGTTGATGGTGCTTACCATGCTCGACAATCGGGACAGACATCTGCATTGGGAACTCCAAGGTTGGCAGAGCTTCTACCCTCAGTAGGGTAATTTGTTACTTGTTGTCTTCTCTTTCCATGGCTTAGTGCTTGTGACCATTGTATTTGTCTTTTTTTTTTTACATTTAATCTGTTGTCCTATGTTGGGTTTGTATTTGGCATAGGTTTTCTCAAACTTGTATTTCTTCCTAGTATGAGGTATTATACAGTTAGACTTTGGTAGAAATGTGACTTCGCATACAACTATACATTACATATGTGCATAGTATTACTTCATCTTAGTTTCATGTTCAATTTGGCAAGTTTCTTGTGTATCGTTTTGCTCATTTAGTTGGTGTGAACTCTACACGAAAAATGGAGCAATCTCTAAAGAGATAAAATTGAGCTTTTACTTTTTCTTGCTGGCTTGCATCTTGCACCTGCTAGTTAACAATTCTTGTTTTTTGGTTTTCTTTTTTTTTAAATTTGCAGCAAAGAGAATAATGCAAATAAAGCTAATAACGAATGGAACCCTCCACAAAGGACTGGTAAGTCATTGGTGATCCTCCTATAAAATCTATTTGATGTGTGTGCGTGTGTATATATTAAAATCTTTTTGCCGTATTTTTTGTTTCAAGAGAAGCAGAATGCAGAATGAAAGCAAGCTTCTGATTGAACTTAAAAAACTTGTATAAAAACGATAGGAAAGAACCTGGAAGTCTAACACTCCTGACCAAACTTACATTATTAAAGTTATCCTTTTTGTGGATGTTGGTTCATCTTCAATACCAATTGATAGAGATCGAGCAAAACATGTGGAATCCACTGTTAGAAACTAGTTTGTGAGGGGTAGAACCATGTAATTTAAGTACCACAAGCATTACTTTTAGCTACCTCATTTGGGACTGGGACTTAATTGTAAAACGTAAAATGTTGTCATTAGTTCCTAATGTTGATGTTTGGACATTTTTGTTGACAGAGCTTGTAAACGATGAGTTTGGGCAAAGGCAGAATAAACCACGCAGGCAAGTTGAATTGCTATTTCATACTACAATATATATGGTTTGATTTCTATTTCACTTGTACTTTAGCCAATATGGTAAGAAGTGATGGGAATTTTATGGTGCTGCAGCCTCTGGTAATAATTGATGGTAACTTTATGCCAATAGAAACAGAAAAAGGATTGTTGGGTTGTTTTTTTTTTGGGGGGCCGCATAGCTCTGGATTTTTGTACTAAGAATTAATGACAATGTTATAAATCAATTTATTTTTCCTATGCAGATATTCAGAGATGAATTTCGGCCAGTGAAGTATTCTAGTTCTATGTGATGCACTTGTTTGAATAAGCAGATTAAAGGTTCGGTATTTCCCAACCAATGCTTTATGTTGTTCTACAGTTTCATTATTCTGACATGACTTCATGATGCAGGCATCCTTCAGGCCCTTTGTTCTTTAGCTTTTGTTCTGGAGTACTTTGGGCGGCAATAGGTTTCCAGATTTTTTTTAGGTAATTTCATGACTTGAAGCCTCATATTTAAGCAGTTGATAGTGTTGAAAACAGTTTTTTTTTCCTGCTTGTTAGATAGATCCTAAATTTTATTGTCGTTTGGCTGAGCAGAAGAGTTATGAGATTTAGATGTCCTTTTTTTTAAAAAAAATCTTGCCTCTACTTTATGATTTTCATGGAAAAAAGATCAAGTGATGCTATATGCTGAGTGAAGTGTCTGTCTTGTCGAATGAACTCAAATTAGCTTTTGAAATGCAGTTATGGCTATGGGTGTGGACTAAATGTAGGTGAAACTTTAGTTGCTCACTTTTGCTATGATATTTTTCAAGTAAAACATATGTGAAGAGGATTGCTTGAAATGCCTCTGGCATGATGTCACCCATCTCAGTTTTGACAAACCAAGATCGCAGTAAATGGAGAGTTTAGGAGCATAATCATGTGCTAAAGTATAAAAAATATTCACGTCACTTTTTTTATTGGAGAACTTGATAGCTGACATTCAAAATTGGTCCTGAGTTTTGTCTGTGCGGTTTGCTTTTGACTTTTATGCTCATATATCTCTCATTTTCTTCCTCACCTTCATTGCAGTTAGATAACACCTGCTCACGCTGTATCCCATTTAAGAAGTTCGTACAGCTTGACGGGTGGCAGTTGCTTGTTAATTGTGAGGTGAGAAGGTTTCAGTGATTTGGCAATTGTTACTCCAAGTAGATGCTGTGAAAATTACAACAATTCTCGTATTCTCTTTCTCAAGTTTTTCTTGCAGTTTGGTTTCTGAGTGAAGCTTGTGAGAAACATGCATGCAGGCTTTGCAATAGAGCTATATAAGGGGGGGAATGATAATTATATAATGCGGCAGCTGAATTCTGGTGCAATTTACAAGTTACCCTATTGACGGTTGTTATTAATGGAGCATTACGGAGAGAAAATTATGTGGATTCTGACTTCTGAGATATCCTTATTGTATCTAGGCCTTATTTTCCTTATCAACAATTAAGTGGGGATTTTTTTTTAATTTTATTCTCATTCCGGTTTTATTGTTATGATTTGAGACACTACTCGATGGTTACAGTTATCTTTTATAAATCAAAGGAGAAAGTAATGGTATTGCCATCTAGTTCCCTTGAAAAGTCTTGAAGGAATTTCTTAGCATGTTTTAAATCCTCAGTTATTATTCTAATCCTTACTCTTTAGCTTTAAGACTCTTCTTAGAACTCTGAAATTTTGATTTATAGACACGTCTCTAAGTCGTGTCTTTTTTATTTTTCTGTACTTTCAGAAGCCATGGAAACATCTTGGTTTCGATCTCATAATTTGCCATGAGCAAGGTTTGTGGTTATATAACAGGGTTGGCTTTTACAATTCCTTTTATTTATTTATTTTTCTTGCACAAGAATTCCTTTCGTGATCCAAATAGGATTGCGATGCTTCTTCCGTTTCCAATCCGAATGTTGCAGTATCTCTCTGGGATATGAGTGCTTGACATCTGATATATTCTTAAATCATGTTTCTCATTTTCGGCATTGAGTTCGATTTGTCTCAATTTTTTATCTAAGTCTGCCCGGGGAGTCATTAATGCATGTTTTCTAATTTTTCTCCTGTAACATAATTGGTGAGAGAAAAATGTGTATGTTTTTTTTTTTGTGTTTCAACACTCATTAGTAAATTTTGAAGATTCAATCAATTTATGTTTTGTTTAGAACAACGTTTCTAAAAGCCAATCGTATGTTCAACAGTGTTTTCTGCAAAATGAGATAATATCCTTCACATATATACTTTAGTTTGTGTAAAAATACTTCTCTATCGCGTTCCCAAACGAGTCATTGAATGTTTTGACCTCGCTAGAAAGAAGAATTAAAATAGAAAAATAAAGGAGCATTCACTGAGATTCTATAAATGAAATATATTCATCAAAAAGTTTTAAAGATAACTAATAAGAATTTATGCCAGATTTGTTTGACAAAGAGTTGAGTAAGATTAAAAAGTTTTAACGATATTTTTCTGTAAAATGAAATAATCCTTTTTACATATTTACCTCGACTTGCGTAAAAGTACTTCTCTACCGTGTTATCAAAAGAGTATGTCCTCTATTTCTGAAAAAAAAAAGACTAAGAATTTATCTCCTATTCCATTTTCTCAATCATCTTATTTTGGCTTAAGAAATGAGGCATATGATTTTTCGTAGGACGTAGGTAGTAGGTATACTTGTGCTCCTGAAAAATATATAATAATTGAAATGTTATTTCATGAATTAATATTAAAAGTAGTTGTTCTGATTAAATTCAAAACAAAAGGCATCATGGGATGATTAAATATTAAATATCAGTAACTTTATAAAAAAAAAAAAGCGTTCTTGTCGGTGCTATATAATTGACAATGATAGATGATTACTTTGCTAATGACGGCACAATTGCAAATATCTTCATTTAAGACTTTGCTTTGTTACTTAGAGCTCGTTTGGGAGCAGATTTTACAAAATTTAGGTTACAAACCTAGGTTTGAAACCTAGGTTTTCTCTTTCTTACTTTCTCCTCTTTTCTCTTTCCTACTTTTTCTCTCTTTCTCTTTCTTACTTTCCTCTTTCCTACCCACTTTTTTACCTCGGAATCCGTAAAAGCTATATCTTCTCAAACATAAATCACTCTTCAAAATCTAATTTTTATCTCGAATTCTGTGAAACTTAGATTTCAAACCTTATTTTCAAACAAGCTCTTATCCAAACTTGGGGTTACACAAGAGAGACAAATTTCTTGTTTCTTTCCCGATTTCCCCCCACGGTTTGCCATGTGTACTAACACTCTGATGTCAAATCATGCTAGGCCGTTAGATTTAAAGAACGGTCTGAATATACTGGTGAGACCCACCGACGGTGGAAGCACAACCTTCTGATACCAACCTTTAAGTAGGCAACGAATGAGATTAGTCCACGTGTCCAATAAACTATCTACGGTGTACTTGAGCCGACTTTTTCCCACGCTTGCACAAATTTGCAGGTGTGATTATTTCTCTCAGACCCTTCCCTCTCTCTCCCGTAAACCTCTCAGGCCTGTCAGTGAGAGTACTCTCTCTCTCTCGCGAGGCGTCAACGTAAGCTCACTGCAATTACCAGAACTCTCGCTCACATACTCCAGGTGGCATTCGAAGCTCGGTGATCGAGAACTATGTTCAGGAATGGTGATGTTCGGCTTAATGTCACGGGGCTAGTCTTTCAACCCGTGCGGCGCTTAGACAATCTTCACTAGAAGTTGCTAAGTAAGCCTATTTTCTATGAAAGAGGATGCTTGGCAAAGTTGAGGAAAAGGGAAAGCTTGAGGGCAAGAGAAAGATCTTGGAGAATGTGAGAGTAGTATTGATTTTGAGAGAACTCAAGGATGATCTACAAATGAGGAGGGGAGTGGTATTTATAGGCAACTTCCACCTCCTTACTATTCCCACCTCCTTAATGGACGGTTGGGATTGAATCAATCCTACGGTTACAATTCATCATCTAGAAATATCCCAACAAATATCTAAGATATTTACATGGAAAAATCTAGAGACAAATATTAAAATAATGAGGCTAGAGATGTGTAGACTTCTCTAGAATGCTCTTACACTCTCTAACACTCTGAGGGTTAATCAGGAGTCCTCTGGAGAGTTCTGGATCGTTCCGGAGCCTCGTAACCTCACGAAAAATGATGGACCATGACATTAAGGCTCAGATCTTGAAGAGTTAGTTTGAAGGCGTTAAGCTGGATCCATGTAATGCCTGCTCTTTGATGTTTTACCTTTCAAGATATAGTTCTTCCTATCTTGTAATGGAAACTGGATTGTAAACTGTTAAGTAGTGGCTCAATGAAAAATGCATTAAGAGAGCAGATCGGTTTCTCTTTTTATCCTTCAGTCTATCTTTGATACCTGATGGTAATGTATTCTCTTATGTGGGCTTAGAGGTTTAAAAGCCTTGGAGGGAACTTCCTGGCCATTTCTAGACAGTTTCAACTGCTAACGGAACCGAGGTCGTAAAAGAGACGGAAGCTTGAATCTTACTGGTTTGTATGCTATTTTGGGTTTTTCTTGGAGCTTAATATAAATGGCAAGAGTGCACTTCAACTCTTATGTCAATCCCAATTCAAATGAAAACTAAAGCATTTTTACCTGTTCAGCTTGTTCCATCTTTTGGTGAACTCGGAACCGTTTGATCTTTTTTTTTTTTTTTTTGCCCCTTCTAACAGCGTTCAGTGGGTAAGATAGCTTGGAGTATTCCAAGAGAGCCTCTGATGACTTTTGGGGAAATCCCCACAATCGAATAAATTTGTTACTGGAGTCAACCTTCTTTAATGTTGCGATATTGTTCCAGAAACTAATGGAGGAAAGCAACGATCGAATTTCTCCTTCGGCGAGGACAGGTGGCAGTTTTAAATCTACTTTGTCTGGAAGATCGACTCCACGAAGCTCTCCGTCATTTCGGCGACTTAATTCGGGAAGAACACCAAGAAGAGAAGGCCGAAGTAGTTTTGTTAGTCATCAGAGGTTTCGTGGCAATCGATTACTGTTATGGTTGCTTCTCATTACCCTCTGGGCTTACCTTGGATTTCTTGTTCAGTCCAGGTGGGCACATAGTGATAAAAAGGATGAATTTTCGGGCTTTGGTATTGGAGGCAGGATAAGTGATTCAAACTCAGATGTTGAACAGATTAGGCATCATGATTTGGTTGCTGGTGATAATTCCTTATCCCTTAATAATTACACAGTTAAACATGAGGTGAGGAATGGGGGAAAAATGACCGTGTCTTTGTCCCAGAAAGAAGATGGTGTTCCATCTCCTCGCAAAACAAGCCCCAAGAAGAAGAGTAGACGATCACGATCTAGAGGTAGAGCACGTCGTAAGCTGAAACCATCAGTGGAAGTTGAGAGCAACGACATAGAGGAGCAAGACTCAGAAATTCCTAAAAAGAATACTACCTATGGGTTACTTTTTGGTCCATTTGGCTTGACAGAGGATAAAATTCTGGAATGGAGTCCTGAGAAGCGTTCTGCAACTTGTAACAGGAAGGGGGACTTCGCACGCCTTGTTTGGTCCAGGAGATTTATCTTAATATTCCATGAGCTTTCTATGACTGGAGCTCCACTTTCTATGATGGAGTTGGCAACAGAGCTTTTGAGCTGTGGGGCTACTGTCTCTGCTGTTGTGCTTAGCAGGAAGGGTGGCTTGTTGCCGGAGCTTGCTAGGAGACGAATCAAGGTGCTTGAGGATAGAGCAGATCAGAGCTTCAAAACTGCAATGAAGTCTGATCTAGTCATTGCTGGATCAGCTGTTTGTGCTTCATGGATCGGTAAGATGATAGAATTTTCTAATGTTCTCTTGCAGATAGAGTGCGCAGTCATTTTGGGAACTTGATATTTACATCCTTAAAATCGTTAAATTCTTTTGTTGAACTTTTACTTGGTTCAACCATGTAGCCAATCTCAAAAAATGTCTCAATAGTTAGCATTGATGGTAGGAGACGATCAATAGTTAACAGACATAAGCAGTTGATTCCAATCATTCGTACCATTGAGAGTTGACAGTAGAGGAAGTGCAAATGTTGAGGCATGCTTATTGCTTCCTTTAGCTAAGGTTGTACTATTATCAAATGAAGTACCCTTGATATATATATATTTTTTTTATACAAACGGAAATAAAACAAAAGGATAAAACAAATACAAAAAAGAGGAAAACTAAGTGACACCCGCTGTCTTCAGAAAAGCAATCGTAGAAGGTCCATTAAGGATGTGGTGTTCAAGAGCACTACCAAGTGCATTCTTTGCCATTGATATATATATCATGTTATCTTTTTGAGATCTTTTTTACTTCTAAATGTTTTCTTCTGCAAGACTTATGAAGTAACCATTGTCCTCTTCTGAATTTCCAGAACAATATATTGAACGTTTTCCTGCTGGTGCAAGTCAGGTTGCTTGGTGGATTATGGAAAACCGACAAGAGTACTTTGATCGTTCAAAGGCTGTCCTGAACAGAGTAAAACTGTTGGTATTCATTTCTGAGTTGCAATCTAAGCAATGGCAAAAATGGTGTGAAGAAGAAAACATAAAACTGAGGTATCAGCCCGCACTGGTTCCATTGTCTGTGAATGATGAATTGGCTTTTGTGGCTGGCATTCCTTCTACACTTAATACTCCATCCTTTAGTGCTGAGAAAATGTTGGAGAAAAGACTATTGTTAAGAGATGCAGTCCGAAAGGAAATGGGCTTGGCTGATAATGATATGCTTGTGATGACTTTGAGTAGCGTGAACCCAAGTAAGGGTCAGCTATTGCTTCTTGAATCAGCAAGCATACTAGTAGAACATGGACAGTTGCAAGATAGTAAGACCATGAAAAAATCATCAGATATGAGAGAAGGCCTATCTACCCTGGCTAGAAGACATCATATTCGAAGTTTGATGCAATTGTTGAATGCTGACAACAGAGCTTTGCATGATATCTCAAGCATACTTTTGAACAGGTTACGTGACCTATGAATATAGTATTCTCATTTAGGATTGTGCAATATCTAATGTTTGGTCATGGGTACTCACATTGTAAATTTTGACATTGCCAGAAGGAAGATGTTGTCAATTAATGGAACATCCTTGGAGCAATCTCTCAAAATTCTTATTGGTTCTGTTGGAAGTAAAAGTAACAAAGTGGATTATGTTAAAGGTCTTCTGACCTACTTATCTCAGTATTCACACTTGTCAAAGTCAGTTTTGTGGACTCCAGCAACAACACGTGTTGCCTCACTTTATTCTGCTGCAGATGTTTATGTCATAAATTCTCAGGTAATACATGGTCACATTATGCAAGTAGTAGCAGGGGACAATGCCTATGCATACATATATACTACTGTATATTAAAGACTGGAGGTAGTATTACACAAGACAAATAGCTCAATACAATGATATTGCAGAGATTGGTTTTACCCTAAAATAATTTTATTTTTTTCTGCATTTGATGTGTATATTTTAATATGTTATAAATTAATAGCACTTTCTGAAATATGAATGAGCATATGATCAATATTTCTGCTCTACTGTTCTTTGGAAATGTTTCTTCATCACTAAATGCATTTATGAATTACATTTCCACGTTTGCCTTGTTCTTTGTTGGACACAGGTAACATAAAGGTGTCGTTTTACATTTTTTAAACCTGACCAAAATGCAGAAAATAATTACACATCTTAGCAATTACTCATGCACAATCAAATATGGCTGATTAAACTAGGGATAGGCTTGTCTTTTGTAACCTTCTCCTTTTTGTCTTTTGTTACTGATGCACAGGTAACTTTCTCCTTTTTGTTTTTCCTTTAAGCGTTGCTTGTCTTTTGTAACTCGAAACAAAAAAATAAAATCATTAAATTAAGAGGGAGAGAGAGAAAAGGAGATGTTGCCTGATATACTGATCTGTTACTGACTAGAAAAGTGAACAGGGACTAGGAGAAACATTTGGAAGAGTGACTATAGAAGCAATGGCATTTGGGCTTCCGGTACGGGTCACCAACTTGCTCTTCCTTCTGAATATTGTTTCCTATTTTCATTTAACAATGTATAATGAATTGTTCTTGGATTGCTGTAATGTTGGAGCTGTTCCTGTTATTACTTTGATTTCACTATGTTTTGAAAGATGACCTTTTTGAAATACGGTAATGGGCTTGTTTGGTAAGTCCGTTGGGAGAACGGACACAGATTCCGAGGTTAATATGTGAGAAGAATTTATGGATGAACATACATTGTACCAGCAACCTTTCATCCATAAATTATATTACATATTTTAATATGAAACTAAACTTCCTTCTTAAGCTCACAATAAGCAACATTGTTTTAACTAGAACAGCTTCTTTCTGCTTGAGTTACAGGTTGCACTCTCAAATACAATTAGCTGTTACTATGCCTTGTCAAATATTAAGTAATGAAATGTAGAAATTTATGCGGTATATGCTACAAAATGCATAGACTATTTTTGTTTCGAAAAGACAGTGAATAACTCGTTCACTTATCTCATGTACTGACGTGCTATGCTTATTGAAGATATTGGAAAGAAAATTCTTCCTGCCATTTCATGCTTTAGTGCCTAAAAACAGTTGAAAAGAATGCACTTTGTCTCTGGAAACCAGTAATCTTGTTTCAATGAACAATTTTCAGCGTAGTGGTTGGTCATTTTTTGTCACGGTGCATTTTTTGCCTTTGCATAGGTGCTTGGAACTGATGCTGGAGGAACAATAGAAATTGTTGAGCACAACGTTACTGGTCTTCTTCATCCTACTGGACGTCCAGGGATTCCGGTCCTGGCCCAAAATCTACGGTTTCTACTTGAAAACCGGTCGGCAAGGGAACAAATGGGATTGGAGGGAAGAAAGAAGGTGAAAAAAATGTACTTGAAGCAGCATATGTACAAGAGGTTCGTGGAGGTTATCGTTAGGTGCATGAGAAGCAAATAACTGCTTATTAGTGCTTTCAATTTTCTCATTCTTTTATTGGGGATTCATATGACATTCTCGTGAGTTGCTAAAGAGCAAAAATCTTGTTCTCTCGCCCAAAAATCGGCTTCTCTGATTGTATTTTTCAGTATTAATGTTTTATGCCGTTTTGAGAAGTATAAAATGTTTTGATACTGGACTTCAGTAGTGTTGCGGAGAAGAGGGATCTTAATCAATCCAAGTGTGTTTGCAAGAAGCAAAACAGTTTTGCGTTTCACTTTTAGCAAAAATGCGTTTATCGGGTTCTGTGTTCATAGGAGCCCATTTTGATAAGTGGTACATAGGATGATGACTTTTGAAAAATAAATTTTAGGTAACAGATTATGTGATTTGATTTATGTTTGTATTGTAAGTAATAGAAGTGACTTTTTGAGAAAAGGAAAATTTATTTAAACAAATGTTTGGGAAGTAACTTTTGGTGGAAATGATTTAAAAGGATTATGAATCTCATTAAATAATACATATTTACGTGTGCATACTACCTCAGTTCATTAATATGAAAGCCGGTTGAATTTGTTTATATATATTATTTACAAATATTTATTTATATATCAATTTATAAAGCAGACAAATTAATTTAAACAAAAAAAAGATAAACTAAATACTTTTAAGTAATGTATTTAACTTTTTTGACCTCATCAATAAAAATCAACCGGCTCTTATATTAAAAAATAGATGTGTATATATTATTTTACATCACACACACTATTATACATATATTATCATTCATACCCAACATTGTGTATACAAGGTAACGGCTCCTTAAGCAACTTCTCACAGGAAGCTCCTTCTGTGTTAAAATTCATTCATATCCAACGCCTATCCAAACAGCAATATTGTAAGCTCATCTAACTCTGATATGAATAAATACCAAACTGCAAGCATTGTTGCTGTCTTTCTTCACCAACATTTCAATTCGAGTCTTGGCATCCAATTCAGGAATTATCAGCTTTCTCAATCCTAAATCCTGTACTAATATGATATGAGGTGTTTATAAATAGTCATGAAAAGAGGGCAATCTCAATCTCCCAGATTCTCTTCTCTATTCATTATTAGATTTTACATGAAATTGATGACATTTTGATATATTACAAGCATGAAATGGTGCATCTTTAAATTCTTTAAGTGATTTTTCAAAAGGAAAAACCACAAAATTGAGGAGTTTTTATTTAGTGTAATAATACTAGTATATCTCGCAGTATAATGTAAAAAAGCTGTGTACCTAATATAGTTAGTGTGAATTTACATCAATGATATGTTAGTAGTAAAGTATTTCACACTTAACAAACATAACTAATATCTCAAAGAGATTAGAATCACATTGTTGCTGCTTTAGCAATGGATAAGCCATATGAGATCATTGACAGGCTCATCCGCAAATCTTCAGCTTGTTTGGCGGAGCGGTTGTAAACGCTGAACGCCCGTTCAACAGTGTTTTTCCGCAAAACGAGATAATCTCCTTCACATATTTACCCTGTTTTACGTAAAAGTACCTTTCTACCGCGTTCCCAAACAGGCATCTTATCTGATAAAGAAGTATGGGATTTAATCCCCAGTTGCAAATACCTTTTTCAGGGCATCTGACCTCACTTGCACATAAAAAAGGGAGAATAAAAAAACATGATGTTGGATAAATTTTATTTTATGTATAACGATAATATGATTGAATCAACCTGAGATTGGCGTATCCATCAATTAATGTGTTCCACTTTTTTTTTGGGCCAGTTTCTTGTTTTCATCACCTGATTTTATTTTACTAAACTTTTTTTTGGAGTTTCTGCATAATTACTCTAGAATTATATAACTATATATATAAACACTTGATCACTTGCTATTCCTAAAGCTTCCTTTGAAGATTAATTTTTCTGATATATTTAATTTGAGCCAGAACCAGAGCATGTATTCTAAATTCTAATGTTAGTTCTATTAAAAAAGAAGCTTTTTCTTCACCCAAAAAAAAAAGCTTTTTCGAGTTTGAATTCATGTAAAGGTAAACATTTGTGAGAGAGTTACTTTTAATTGAATTTAACAATGTTTGAATATGGAACATCAAATAACCATATAAAAGATGCAATCCTTTTAGAATAGTAGTTTGTAGGGTTGAGTAAAAACCTGGTGGTCCGGTATGATCCGACCTAGACAAAGTGTCTGTTTAGAAACGTGGTAGAGAAGTACTTTTACGCAAGTTGAGGTAAACATGTGAATGAGATTACGGTTGAATATACTTTTGGAGAGTAAATAAACTTTTCCGAACATTCACAAAATAGATTAGACCAGATCGGATTGGTCTCCTCGAGTTGCATTAGACAGTGGACCAAGCCCTTGCAGCAAGTCGTTTGGTCCCCAAATTTTTTTTATAATCTCTCTGAAATTTTTTTTTTAAAAAAATAGCTTCTCTCTCTGTCTCTTTGGATTACTGCCTCTTGAACCCGAAACCCTTCTCGCTCCGTCTCTCAATCCCTTGCAGCCGCACCTTAGTTCAAGCCCCATTTCTATCGACGGGCCTCAGCTCACTGTAAAACCAGTGGTCGCCGCCGCTCAAGCCCAAATCCATCGACGCTGCTCGCTCTCTCCAACTCCCAGCGAAGCTCAGCTCCAACTTTGATGGCTGCTGCAGAGAACCAGCTTAAACCCTGAACCACCTTAACCCAGTGGTCGCCGCTCTCTCTCTCTCCAACGGAAGATAAAGCCAATTCTCTGCTCCAACTCGTTCGTGCTTCATCTGTGGAGGAATGGGATAGGGTGAAGGTGGTGATGCGAAGGGTGAGAATGAAGAGGAAGGAGAAGAAGAGAAGACGGGAGGCGATGTGGAGGGAGCGATAGCAGTGAAGATTGCTTGTGAAGGGTGGCAGGAAAAAATATAAGATTTTTTTAAAAAGAAAAAGAATGAAAAAAAAGGGGGTCCGATGTCTTTACTGGACCGGACAGCCCAACCCGATTTGATCCGGTCTATGAACAATCCTAGTGGTTTGTAAGGAGGAAAAACATTTATTTTATATTTTTTATTGTAAATAATATAATAATTATTTAGATGAATATTTTATGTATGTGATGTGAGGTTTATTTTTCGTCCCATTGCATTTCTGAATTTTCATTTGATTTTATTTTTTATATTATTTCTGACAATGATTTTTCACGTCCAGGAAATCCTCCCCTGTTCTCAAGTATTAGTCAATCTTCATCATCCCAACTTAAAACCTCAAATCATGGGACTCTTTTTCAAACAAAAAAAAATCAAAAAAAAGTGTTCTTGTCACCTGTGTAGAAGTAATTATAATTTATCTTATTCATTTACCTTTACAATTTTAATAGTTATTTTGATTTGCTTAAAACGAAAATTTTCAAAAATGTAATCGTACCTAAGTTTATTTTATTTTGATATTGATATATTAATGGCCAAAAAAGTTTTTTTTATCATTAAAGAAAGGAAAAATAATGAGCTTGATTAACTTTTGGACATTATCAAAAGCCAATAGCCTCTTCTTTGATCTTGGCTTGTTAAGAACATTTAATGCTACTTTTAACTAAATAATATTTATTGATTTATCAAAATAGTCCTTTTCACCTGAAAAAAAAAAGTCTTCGAAATCTGATCCATAAGGTCAACGAAGCATATTGTATGATTGGAACACGTTAATCTATGGTAGATTTTTTTTAAAAAAAAAAATAATTTATTGATTCAAAGTAAAATGATGCAAGCTTTGTCAATTTAAGCCATATAATTTATATTTAATAGTGTCATATACACAGTATAATTATTTATTGTAAACTATCTTGTAAATGTATGTTACAATGTGAGATTTGAAATTGTGTAAAACTGATTATAAACGACTCAAGAAGTTGTAAAATAAGCAAGATTCCTTGTAAAGTTGAACTTGTCTTCGCGTATATCTTCAAATAAAAAAATAGTTTTTTTTTGCCAACTTCAAATAAAAAATAGTTAAATTTAAAAGTAAGAGTAATGTAAAACGTTACGACAGTTTTCTTTTGGATAATTACTTTAAAGTCCCGCGTTACGAATTAATTACTCTAAGGTCTCAAGAGTTTGTTAATAGTAGCTGCTTCACTTGTCAATGGTGCTCATCAACTTGTTATTAACAACCTCTTGAGACTTTAGAATAATTAATTTGTTATCGTGGGATTTAAATATAATTCTCCCGTTTTCTTTTGGATTAAATTACATGTAGCTTTTTATTAGATGTAACATGTTCGAGATATAGTCAAACACTAGATGTATACACTTTTTTAGTGAAATAATTCAAATAATGATTTGTCACGTTATTAAAAATTAATTCCTTCCACTAGCTAGATTCAAACATTTTTAATGTAAATATAGGTTAAATGTATAGAATTAAAGTTTGGATTGACTTGGCGGGTTGATTGGTCCCCTAAATGGATCGACATTTTGATTGAATTAGAGTTTGAGCGAACTGGATTAATCCGAGTTTACAATATTAAGTACAGTGTAGAAGGTGGGATGCTTTTGCATCTTACATCACTAAAGCTTGACTTGTGGGATGATCATGGCCTCTAAATAATTTTACAGATTTGGGATTGTTAAAAAAATATAGGGAAATTTACAATTAAGTCCCAAATATAAGAATTAATGAATGAAAGGTCCCAAAAATTTAAAGAATTACCATAAGATCTCAGGAGTAACTGCTGAGGTTGTCATCTACATGTAAATAGGTACACTGTAAATAACATTTTGGTACATACGGAACCAGCTTACCAAAACAAACATACAAGACCAGAAACTCAAGCGCAATATTAGCAAACTGAAAATTCGATTCTTCACAATGACATCTACATGTGTGTGTGTGTGTGTGTGTGTGTGTGTGATGAATTTAGAATGTTAGAAAGATAAAAGAGAAGTAATTTAGCTTCAACAGAGAGTTTGTCTGTTTACCGCTGCAAAAGGCCAACCATTGATTAAAAAGGGGGAAAACCCTGATAATGAAAGAAGAATCTCTCTTTGTTAGACGCATGCTCAAATCCACTAGAATAAACAATGTAAACCCAACCAACATATTTATATAATATAATATCAAATCATGTATACGTACCGAAGTCCTACAAAAAGAAAAAGGGATATACATTGTTAGAAGTACGGATAATGCTAATCACTTAGTTAATTAATAACTTAAAAGTATATATCAAGGGTCGCAATGTAATATTTTGAGCGTGAGATTGTTTAATCATCACCATAAATTAAGAAAATGTAGAATCCCCACCAATCAATAGAAGAGGAGGATAATTTAAATCTTTCAACTTAAGAGTTCCTAAAATGGGGATTAGTTCATCATTCTTAATTAGTGTTGTAGTTAAATAGGTTTATGATAATACATACAATTTCTTTCAATATTCTTCATTTCAATAATGTTTGCGTATATCCTGAAGGCGTACTAAAATAAGGCCTTCGGGGGGGAGGGGGTGATCAGAACAAACAGAAAGAGAATCTCATCTCTGATCACTCTTCTTTTCTTTTGTTTCTGTATCACACACACTCTCGTATATATACACACACACAAAATCTCAGAACACCACTTGTTCTTGCATGGATCATGAACTCTCACAAACACAAACTGAGAAGTAAATTAAGATGAGCGAGAAGTGATCTAACAGATAGTATACATACAGATAGAGAGATGGTTCCAGCAATGAGGAAGGTGATGGAGGATTTGAAGCCAGCGATGATGATGGTAATGGTGCAAGTGGCATATGCAGTAGTAAGCATATTATACAAAGTGGTTGCCAATAAT
>JANTPZ010093784.1:0-10497 GCA_025593235.1 Vachellia pachyceras | reverse complement strand
TGCTCATTAGCTGAGAGTCTGACTCAAGGGCATCAGATTTATGCATTAATTTTGAAATCAGGATTTGAGTCAAATATCTTCTTAGTGAATGCATTCTTCACATCCTTAGTGAGGCATGGGAAATTGAAAGAAGCCTTGGAAGTTTTTCAGAGCTATCCGGCAAAGGACATCGTACCGTGGAACACCATGATGGGTGGTTACTTGCAGTTTTCTTTCAAGGAGAACCCTGGATTTTGGTATCACATGGATCACAATGGTATTAAACCTGATAATTTTACATTTACAACCATCCTCACTGGGCTGGCTGCCCTGTCTCATCTTCACTTGGGGATGCAAGTTCATGGACAGCTTATCAAGAATGGCTATGGGGATGAAATCTGTGTAGGGAATTCTCTGGTGGACACGTATTTAAAAAATCAGAAGCTATCTGAAGGTTTTAAAGCTTCGATGAGATGCCTTTAAGAGATGTGTGTTCCTGGTCCCAGATGGCTGCTGGATGCTTACAGTGTGGGGAACCAAGAAGTGCACTTGCAGTCATTACACAAATGGGGAGAGTAGGTGTGAAGCCAAATAGATTCACACTGGCAACTGCTTTAAACTCCTGTGCGAATATGACGTTGCTAGAGGTAGGGAAACAAATTCATGTCTTGAGGATAAAGCTTGATAATGCCCTTACTTGATATGTACGCACAATGTGGTTCCATGGATCACATACGGTCAGCTTTTCAAACAATGAAAGATCATTCCGTCATCTCGTGGACGACATTGATAATGGCATGTGCACAAAATGGGCAAGCTAAGGAAGCTCTAGAAGTGTTTGGTGAAATGAGGAAGAGGGGTATTGAGACAAATTATATCACCTTCATATGTCTCCTTTATGCATGTTGTCAAGGAAGATTTATTGATGAAGGATGGAAGTACTTCTCCTCTATGACCAAAGACTATGGAATTTCCCCTGGAGAAGATCACTATGTTTGTGTGGTGAATCTCCTAGGCTGAGCTGGACTTACTAAAGAAGCTATGGAGCTCATTCTAACGATGCCATTTGAACCAGGTGCTCCAGTGTGGCAAACATTGCTCTGCGCGTGTCAGATTCATGGGGATGTAGAAATTGGGAAGCTAGCTGCAAGACGAACCATGGAACAAGATAAAGAAGACCCATCAACATATGTTGTGTCATCTAACATGTTTGCTGGTTTGAGTAATTGGGATGGCGTGTGGAATCTAAGAGAACTGATGGAGTTAAGGGATGTAAAGAAAAAACCAGGATCCAGTTGGATCGAAATTGGATAGATTTACGTGTCGGGGAAAATGCTGGTGAAGGAGAAGTGGATTCAGAAGATTCCTCATCAACCCTCTCTCCGTTTCTTCCGTATTTTTTTTTTGTATTTAACTGTCTGGCTTACGCATATCAGCTTTGTCACTTTGTGTTTGATTTTATCTGATTCTCTAAATATGAGCCACCTGGTGTGAGTGAAGAAAGGCTAATAGTTATTTGTGATGAGAAAATATTTCACAAGTTCAAAGGAAAGTTTTCAGAAGCTAATACAAGACTAAAAATGTTGTATAGCAGTGAATATCGGCTCTACTGGGACAATTAATAGGATATTGAAATGAATGTGCGATCATATAAAAAAAGATAAATTCAGAAATGAGTATATCAAAGAAAGAGTAATAATTACAAGTATCAAAGAAAAATAATAAAAAATCACTATATGTACAAAAAAGAAGGCTGTTGGAAGAACAACACCGAATGAAGTCAATAAACAAGACCTTTTGGTTAATAATATATATAGAGTTTTGTTGATTGATAGAACAAAATAGCATTATCCGATCAATACAGCTTACCCCACTTTCTTATTGTTGTATAGTACATCTGGTTGTGTTTCCTAGGGCCAATTGATCGTGTTCAACATTTTGATTTATAACAGAATCATCCCAATTTTTCTTCACTTGAACAAAGGCACCTGCATAACATATATAATATCCCATTCACTACAGTTTGTACACTTCAAACTAGCAAGACCCCATAAATAGCATATTCCTTGTAGTAGAGCGATTGTTTGATGTTGCAGAGCCTTGTAAAAGACAGACATCCACAGTTGAGCCTTTTATTTTTATTAATTAAGCTTTTTTTGTTCAACTTTTAATTAAGCTTTTGAAATTTGAAAAACTCTCATAATTTATAAATTATTTGTATCTGAGTTTTCACGATTTTATAGGATTTAAAAAACTTAAATAATTTACAATCAAATTGCAAATAAACTTTTAATTTGTAGCCAACCTTGTTTTATTGGTTGCATTGCCTTCTTGTTCTTTCTATTAATATAAGTGTGCTTTTTATCATGAGTTCTCTCTTAACTCTCTCTTTGTCTTTTCTTTGTGAAAGCTTGATATTTCAATATGATTGTTCTTCGTCTCTCATGAGATTTCATTATACTCTAGATACACCTTTCATGAAGAATCCTGTGTATCAGAAGCAATCCAACATAATCCTCTGGGTTTAATTTTTCCGATATACTAGAAGAGTTAGTTTGGAAGTTTACAAATGAAGTTCATAATATGGTTTGAATGGCTAGAGAATGCTAAGAGAGGGACCTTACTTGGAAAATCTATACACTATTTGGATTGAGTCTTTAGTTCTCCGGTAAGACTCACCCTCTGGTATTGAAGCTTTATAATAATTTTTTGAAATTCAATATTTAATATATATAAAAGAGATTTTAGCATGAAATTTATTTTAAAATCTATTATAATTAAAAAAATTATAATATTAAGTTTTATTTCAAAATCATTCGAGTTTTTCATTTTTTTCAGTATTAACAAGTTATAGTAGTATTTTTTTAAATCTGATAACTGAGGCACTTTACAGCTTCACAGCTGTTATTTTTGTCATTTACTTTTATTTTTTATCAAGCCTCAATAAAAGATCTTGGGGCTCTTGTTGATCCCTATAAATAATTATAAACTAATGGAAAAAATTGTCGAAAAAATATTTTTATGGGTAAAAACTCCTTAAATCCTCACTATCTTCTATGCATATCTTTCTCTCATCTTTTCTTACCGCTAAAACATCATGGATGGTGATATTGAAGTTCAATTCCGGTGTTAAGTTTCCACACAAAGAGAAATGAATTTTTTTTCGCATGGATTGGCCTCCAAGTGACAATGGTGATCAATATTTCAATATTACAGTTATGGAAAATAACTAGTTTTTCGATGGAACATCCTATATTCATATTCATACTGGTTCTACCCATCTTTGCTTCAACGTCTCGAAGAGCTCCATCGAGCGGGATATCTACTCTGTACTCCCAATTTTCAATATCCACCTTGATTTTAGGGGTTCCACAGCGGCGATGATCTTGAATTTGACCACAAACATGGCTAACAATACTAACAATGATGAGAAGTGTATGGACATGAGGGTGGATCTTCTTCTTGCCCATGCTCATCATAGTGTTGTTTGTGATGATGAACATTACGATCAAGCTGTGCAGGAATCTTATAGATAAATCGCTTGACCTTTCACCATCTTGATTTCACTAAGCGATTGTTCGATTTGTTTGGAAGGTTTTGAAGATAACAAAGATGTCATTCGTATGCTTTGTTCACATTTGTTTCATAGGGCTTGTTTTGTTAATTGGCTGCAGCAAAACCATGTATGCCCTTTGTGTCATTTTCAATTACCTAAAAGTTAAACAGCTGCTAGTTAAATTTATTCGGATATTCACTTTTCAAATTCTTTGAGTTAAATTATCATATAAAATTCTCATCATATGCACTATGAATTAGTTGAGCTTATACACGTCGTCTCTCGAGATTCTCCAAAATGTGCTAGCTAGATCTCATGTCTCTTTGTTTACCCTTCTGAATTATGGTTTTTAATAATTAAAAGAAATGGAGGTAATTTAATTATTTGTTAATTTCAAAAACCGAAATTAAAATTTGAGTTATTAAAGCGTTTTTTGTTGAGAAAATCAATTATTTTGTTGATATTTTACTAAATAATATATTTATTTATAAATTAGGTACAAATTATTATGACTTTGAAAAATAATTCACAGAAATTTTATTCAAAAAGGAAATCCAAATTTATTACGTACCCGTGGCCATGGGTAAACGCATACATTTCATGGGTAGGGAAAAATTGTAGAAAAAACCATTTTATTTATTGATTGTAGAATAATATTAAATAATTATTGGACTAACTAAAATATATATTTTCATGGGTTAATGCATGCTTTTCAATATCCCCTCATACACTTCTTAAATCAAATAATTTGTTTGAAAGAAAGATATATAAGTTTAATTTATTTATATTTGTTTATAATCACCATTTTAAATTCATATCTATTAATTATCCATTTGTTCTTTGAATAAAAAAAGCTATCTATCCCTTTTATAATAAATTCAAACCTTGTTATCCTAATCCTAATTTTTGTATGCATCACCTCACATCTCTTCCTTTAAAACTTGTCTTCTCCCCCTTAAGCTCTATAACATAATCATTCCTTCTCTAATACTTCAATTTCTCTCGTCCTTCTTTCCTGTTAAAAATGTCATGGATGGCCATGGGGTTCGATTCCGGTTTTTAGTTTCTGACCCGAGAGGGATGACTTCTTTCATCCCTATAATTGTCCCATTGATGATGCTCCAAGTCATAATGGTGATCAATATTTCAATATTATAGTTGAGGATCATCACTGGGTTTTCAACGGAACATCCTATGTTCCTACAGGTTCCATCGGCCCTTACTTCTCCCGCGTCCTAAAGAGCTCGATTGAGTGGGAAGTCAACTCTCTACTCTCCCTTACAATGTTCATCAAGATTTCCACGGCCACACGGCGGCGAGTATCTTGGATTTCGCGACAAACATGGCGAACAATACCCACAGGGACAAGAAGTATCTGTATATGAGAGTGGATTTTCACGTTGGTCGTACTCATATCATTGTTAATGATAAAGGTCATGATCAAGCCGTGCATGAATCTTTTGAGGATCATGATTATGTGTTGGTTCCTGCAAGTGAATCTTCCGTTGAACGGCCGGAAAAAGTAGTGAAGCTTGAAGATGATGAAAGTTCAAGCGATTGCTCGATTTGTTTGAAAGGGTTTGAAGATAACAAAGAAGCCACCCATATGCCTTGTTCACATTTATTTCATGGGACTTGTATTGTTAATTAGTTGCAATGAAACCATGTATGCCGGTTGTGTCATTTTCAATTGCCTGAAAGCAATATAGCTGGTTAAATTTATTCGGACATTCACTTTTCAAATTCATTGGGTTTAATTATCTTATCAATTCAATCCCATAAAGGGATACCAATTTTGAATCATAGAAAGCGTATTTATTGAGTTTAATTATCTTATCAATTCAATCCCATAAAGTGATACCGATTTTGAATCTTAAAAAGTGCATTCATTAGAAGGGGTGAAACATTTATGCTCTAAACTTTGAAAAAGATTAATCTTATCTCTTATTCCTATAAGAGCTAGGTGGAGTTTGCAAGTGTCTGCTTCTTGTGCTCCTTATTTGAATTGATTTTGTGTTTTTTGGGGGGTTGAAATGTCATGGAGCTATCATCAAACTCAATCCCATTGGCAGGTTCTTCGAGTGTGATTTTTGGAAATAGTGTTAATGGGATTGAGTCCCCCATCTTATAATTTTTACACCTACTTACCCCCATTTTATTGAAATTGCCCTTTTAACATTATTCTCAAATTGTCCACCAACTTGAAAAAAATAAAATAGCTGTTTTCATGTATTAATCTTAAAGCAACTGCCGTTTTCCACGTCAACTTACATAAAACAAGTTAGCATTCATTACAACTTAATTTGATACCATGTTAAAAATTAATCAAATATATAAAAATCAAATATACCTGCGTCTGATAACATGAAGACAAAAAAGATTTTACTCAAAATCTAATCAAATATAATCTAATTTAATCAAACATAATCATAATATCTTAGATATGAGATATGATATCAATACAAAGTTTGTCATTACTTGCTTTTATCAGAACCACTATTTTAGGTCACACTAGCATGGAAAAGGTATGATTTAAGATACAATGGGAAATGAAAAGTTTTCTTCAGTAAAATAAGAGAACTTGTTAACACTTGTTTACCAAGAAAGAGATCCAACAAAAAGAAAAGATTATAATCAATAATTATTTAGCTATACTTTATAAAATTCAAAACATGAGAAAGCGGGAAGAGATAAAATTGTGAAAGAATAAAGTAGTATCTAATGGAGAGGAGGGATATTAGAATGAAAATCAAAAGCCAATACAGGAAAAATTGATGAAAGGAATGGGTCTATGTGAACCAATATTAAAGATTTCCCTACTTTTTTTAATGATAGACCTAATTGATCATCATTCGGAGAAATTGACGGATTTAACCATTTTGTGTTTCTTAAGAACTATCTTCATAACTTGAAAATCGATGGTGGTAATGTCTAATTTATGATAGAGAATTAAAATTAAAATCTAGAGAATAAGCAGGGCCACATCAGTGATTTTAGGGTCGCCATAGCTCTAGAAGGAGATACAGTAAAGGCAAAGAAGATAAGGATTTTGAAGGCAAAAAAAGAATAAAATATAAATATTAAAAAATTCTTGAGTGTTGGTTTTTCAAAAATTAAAATAATATTATTTTTATTTTTAAATAATTGAAAGATATGCAGGTAATTTGACCATAATTCTAACTTTAAAGAAACTTGTCAATGATTTATTAAGTTCCTAAGCCTAAATTAAAATTTCAGTTATTAAAGCGTTTTTTTTTGTTGGGAAAATCAATTATTTTGTTGATCTTTTACTAAATAATACATTTATAAATTAGCTAAAATTTATTATGACTTTGAAAAGTAATTCACAAAAATTTTATCAATAGGAAATCCGAATTTAATACTTACGGGTGGTTAAACGCATACATTTCATGGGTAGGAAAAATGGTAGAAAAACCAATTTATTTATGGATTGTAGAATAACATTAAATAATTATTGGACTAACTAAAAGATATATTTTCATGGGTAAACGCATGCTTCTCAATATCCCATCGTACTTTTCTTAAATCTAATAATTTGTTTGAAGGAAAGAGATATAATTTTGATTTATTTTTATATATATTTGTTTATAATTAATCAGGGTTCTAATTCATATCTATTAATTATCCTTTTGTTCTTTGGATAAAAAAAATATCTATCCCTTTTATAAATTCAAACCTTTTTATCCTAATCCTAATCTTTCTACACCTCACCTCACACCTCTTCCTATAAAAACCGTCTTCTCCCCTTAAGCTCTATAGCATGATCATTCCTTCTCTAAACTACTTCAATTTCTTCTTGCTTTCCCGCCAAAACGTCATGGATGACCATGTTGGGGTTCGATTCGAGTTTTTAATTTCTGCACCGAGAGGGATCACTTCTTCTCATCTCTATAACTGTCCCATTGATGATGCTCCAAGTCATGATGGTGATCAATATTTCAATATTACAGTTGAGAATCATGAATGGGTTTTCAACGGAACATCCTATGTTCCTATAGGTTCCATCGGCCCTTACTTCTTCCGCATCCTGAAGAGTTCGATCCATCAGGAAGTTGACTCTCTACTCTCCGTTTTCAACTTTCCTCAAGATTTCCTCCGCCCCACGGCGGCGAGTATCTTAGATTTTGCGGCAAACATGGCGAACAATACCCACAGGGACAAGAAGTATATGCACATGAGAGTGGATTTTCACATTGCTCGTACACAAATTGTTGTTAATGATGAAGATTATGATCAAGTTGTGCAGGAATCTTTTGAGGATCATGATTATGTGTTAGTTCCTACGAGTGAATCTTCCATCAAACAGCTGGAGAAAGTAGTGAAGGTTGAAGATGATGAAAGGTCAAGCGATTGCTCAATTTGTTTGGAAGGTTTTAAAGATAACAAAGAAGTCATCCATATGCCTTGTTCACATTTATTTCATGGGACTTGTATTGTTAATTGGCTGCAACGAAACCATGTATGCCCGCTGTGTCGTTTTCAATTGCCCAAAAGGAATGCAACTAGTTAAATTTCTTCGGATATTCACTTTTCAAATTCATTGGGTTTAATTAACTTATCAATTCAATCCCATAAAAATATACAAATTTGAATCCTAGAAAACGTATTTATTAGAAGGGGTGAAACATTTACACTCTAAGCTTGGAAGAAGATTAATCTTATCTGTTAATCCCAGAAGAGCCAAGTGGATTTTCCAAGTGTCTACTTCTTGTGCTCCTTATTCCAATTGATTGTGTGGGAGGGGGTGCTCAAATGTTATGGAGCTATCATCGAACCCAAACCCATTGGCAGGTTCTTGGGTGTGATCTTTGGAACTATTGTCAATGGGATTGGGTTCTGTATCTTATAGTTTTTACACTTGTGTTGCCCACATTTTATTGAAATTGCCCTTTTGACATTATTCTCAAATTGTCTTCAAACTTGGAGAAAATAAAATAATTGTTTTTCATATGTTAATGCTAAAGTAGATATCATTTTCTACTGAGTTTTGATACCACGTTAAAAGTTAGTTTTGATACCAACCTACATTAAACAAGTTAGCATTTATTATAACTTAGGTCTAAATACCATGTTAAAAATTAATTAAATATATGAAAATCAAATATACATGTGTCTGATAACATGAAGCACAAAGAAGACTTTACCCTAAATCTAATCAAATCAAATTTAATTCAATTAAACATAATCATAATATGTTAGTTATGGGATATGATATCAATACAAAGTTTGTTATTACTTGCTTTTATCAGAATCACCATTTTAGGTCACTAGCAAGGAAAAGGTAGGATTCAAGATACAATGTGTAATAAAAAGTTAGCATTCATTATAACTTAGTTCTGATACTATGTTAAAAATTAATAAAATATATGAAAATAAAATATACGGATCAGATAACAGAGTTAGGATCTCTCTCTAAGGGAATGTCTGCTCTTCATAAAGGTACTGAACCATTGAGGCATAAAAGATCTGACAAGAAATTTTAACAAATTACAAGGGGTTAATGTTTTTCTTTTTCTTCCCCATAGTCATATCATGAGATATTAAAGTCATCACCAGGGCATAAAAGATAAGAAAAGAACACCTAACATTGCAAATCAGTAGCCGCAAACATCTTTCTAGCACCCTGCATCAACTCCACAAGCTTCTGAGGGATTTCTTCGCCATTCGAATAATGTCTAGCAAATTCTCTCAAGATTCGGTAATCCTATGCATAGTACCTATGACAAAAATAATATCAGCCCATACATATACAATCCAGTATATAGTACCATCCAAAGAAGAAACCTACTAATTAAATCATAAAATGTATTATAAAAATTAATGTGTATTTGTGAGGACTAGATGTTCAAAGAATCAAACATTTTACTAGTACCCAAAAAATAAGTTGTCACTAGGATCATCAACAAGGCAATTAGAGATTCTACACAAGTTAATTGACAGCCAACTACAGCAGCCATCTAATGGTAGTGTTGCTGGACTAGTTCTGCTCGTAGAAATGACCCTGTAATTGGCTTTAAACCCCAGATTCACAACAGTATGGTCTATAAAAATACTATTACTCAAGCACTCGATCTTTTAAGGTAGGTAATACAAGAAATCATGTCGTCTTCTAGTTTAAAAAAATTAATCACATTTGTCAAAATTTTCTTTATAACTGTAGTTAATAACTGTAGTTAAAGTGCCGAAATCATTTAAATGATGATGAGTTTCTACTCGCTCAAAAAGATTTGATGGTATTTCTGCAAAATCTAGAACCACTTTGGTTCCAGAAAAGTGTTGTTAGTTCTGCAAAGACAAAACGTTGACAGTATCTTTATGAGCAAACTAATGACAGATTTTAAAAAATTAGACAATAAATGTCAAAATTGTTATATAAAACTGCCAGACAAAGAAAATCCCACCTTTGTAATGTAATGATGTTCATAAATTGTAAATGTAATATTATTAAGATACAGCTTTTAGAGTAATCGATCTGGCATCGATTAAATGATTCAGGCACCTAATCAAAGAATTATTTACTTATCCTAAACCCAGCTGTAATGAATTCGTTAAAAGCATATACATCAATTTGGTCTTTAACCACGGAGGGGCTTCTGTGTATGAAGCACCTCAAGACAACTAAAGAGACATCATAAAGGAAAACGTGGTTAACTATGACTAAACGTTATAGTTATATTAACTGGCTAACTCAGAGAAGTGCCCAAAATAAACAGCTTTGACTGCACCTTATGTGATGCATCATCATGTCCATATGAGCATGCAAGATCAAATAAAGTATTTACTCCATAAAAGCAGCAATTTTCCAGATAGAAAAAGTTTCACGAAAATACCGTTCTTGAAAGCAATGAATGAAGAGCATGTCCAAACTCATGAAAAAGAGTTTCTACTTCCCAATGATTAAGCCTTACAGCTGATGGATTACTTGACCCAGGAAAATTACA
>JANTPZ010093783.1:0-20212 GCA_025593235.1 Vachellia pachyceras | reverse complement strand
GAAAGTGACCAAAGTTGATATATATATATATATATATAGTCTCCACATTTTAAGACTATATAGTATTATACAAGTCCATGGCACATGTATATATTACAACTGGAAAGGATAACTTCAAGTTCTATAATTAATGATGAGTTTTCCATTCTGAAGAAATAAGGTGGTCCTCTTGTTGGAACTCATGAACTACTAATGAATTAGAGGCCGTGTGACTTTCAATATAACACCAAAACGGTAGAGACTGTACAAAAGAAACCAGAAGGCATCTCTAGGAATAATATCATAAATTCATAGACCTTATACAAACACACACACATTATATTCTCCGCTGTTGAAGGCATTGTCATTGTCAGTGGTCCGGAGTGGTAGGTGAAAAATCCCCCTATTCATTTAATATATATGGGCACATAATTTTTTAAAAAAGTCAATATTTCAAGTATATAGAAAAATAGGGTATGGTAGTGACAGGTTGTCTAGCCATCAAAAGGTTGGAATCTACATATACATGCAGATGAAATTCCATGAATTTCCAATTCCTATTTGCAAGAGCGGCAATCAAGTCAATTTGATTAGAGAGAATCATAAGGATTACCAGGTGGATTCCACTAACCATATACAACATAAGTATGTATATATGCACATATATACAGATATATCTTAATTAAATACAGAAAGCCCTTGAGACCCAAAAGAAATGGGGGGGAAGGGAAACCCTATGGTGTTGTTTTGTAATATTTCCGGCCGCCAAATTAAATAATTAGAAAATAGTACACATTCATATTTATAATTATGTAACTCTTGATTTCTTTTTTTGCCAGAATGTAACTCTTGATTTCAAATAAATCATTCTTTAACTTATTCATACATAAGGATAAATACAGTTAAAAATATTAATTTTTTTATAAAATTCAAGTGATTTTGAATATTACTTCCACTAGTATACCTTAAACTCCAACATCATATTAATTTTACCCTGTTTTACCATTCTTTCTGTGTGTGTATGGAGAAGAATATATTTAGAACTCAAAACTATCGTATCTCTTGTAAAAGGGATCAAGAAAACACATTTTAGAGGAGGTCGTGTGAATGAGACATAAGGGAGGGAGAGTAACTAGTAATTAGGAGGTGAAAAGGGTTGGTTTGGCCGAAAACAAGGGCCATGAATGAGAAGAAAGGGTGGGGTCCGAAGGTGGGTTTCGCGGAAGATGGAGAAATGAATAGAGGGTCAACAGATCAGCACAAGCGAGAAGCCCATTCCGATTTAAACCTCTTTGCTTCCCCACACGCAGCATCTCAGATTCCAGCCTCACAGGTTGGGTATAGTTTCTCTTCATATATCCTTCGATCCCATCCTCACAGGCCTGGTTTAGGGTTTTCTATCTCTGTGTCAACCATGAATATGAACTTACGTATGTATATATGTATCGACGTCGGTCGACCTTTCATCACACGGAGAATTCACAAACAACCATTCATTATTCTTCCTCCGATGAACTTCCGGCGGCAGCAGAATTCGGGATTTGGGAGATGGAAAGTGATGAAGTAATGGCAAACAAAGGTATTGGCGTGCCTCAATTTGAAGACGTGGTTAAGACCTGAAAAAGTAACCATGTAGTTTAATTGAGCCGCGTCAATATCTCATTTTTGCACTCTATACTCTCTCCCTCTCTCCCTCTCCTGCTACGTATTTCACCACCTGGTATGTCTTCTTCGTTTCCCATCATAGACACACACACACACGTCTCTTTAATCTTTTCCCCTTCTCAATTCATTCCCCGTTTGTCTTAATATATATGCCTTAACTTACTTTCCCTCCTTCTATTATTGCTTCTCCTGCATCAAATCATGTCTCTTGCCTGTCTTTCTCCATCCCCTCAAACGTGTTTATGTTTTTTATATTTCTTTCCAGAGCCAACGTATATTATTAATCGATACTCTCCTCTTTAATATATATATATATATACCCACGTACACACACACTTTACGTTATAGGTTATGATTAAGGAATTTATCTAAGGTTCGCCTAGGTTTATTAACTATTATGTGTCAATATTACATATCTTAATAATTTCTGTGACCAAGAAAAGAAAGTGGAATATATGAATGGACAAATTGGAATTGGGAAGTGAGAAATCATGAAACCACACATATTAAAAGGGAGTTTATTTGAGTATATTCAAAGGAAAGATGTGTGGTACGTCAACAATTTGTTGGATTAATGAGACGTGTGTATAAGATCTTACTTGTAAGATCTTTCTTCTCTGGTATTTTGCTGCTAACCTTTTCTTATACACACACCATACCTGGACATGGATATGTAATATTGTCTCTTTCCCTCCTTCCATTTATCTCTAACTTGATTTGTGCAGAAAGATATATATATCTAGCTGACTAACATGAATAGAATATATAGAAAGGAGTAATCATTGAGTCCGACCTAATCATTATAACTCCAATTCAAAACTGATGGTTTCTGATCTTGATAATTAGTAGGAGCATAGAAACAAAGATGATATATATATATATATAACAATTATATATGTGAAGGGAAAATAAAATGAATATTAGATAGCGTGAGCAGGAGTAGGTAAAAATGGAGTATCAGGTCGGCCATCAGATCAGAAATATTGCACTAAGCATTATTGAATTGCATTATCTACTTTACACAAACCAGAAAGAATCGAAGGGCATAAATGACATGCAGCAGAGAAAGGGACAGAAAAAAACAGGTCCACCCTCAAAAATTAAAACCACGATAGGACCGGTGTGATCCTTTTAATTAAAAATGCAAATGCACCAACCACCAGCTATTTAACTAGCATCCAAAGATATGGTATAGCAACTTATACAAGGGCCGGCCATACCCTAATAAATCTCCACTCTGCTATATTATCTCATAAACATGCTTAAGATACCTATCTCTCCATTAATATAAGAATAGATGAGTTAGGTTTTAATAATTTTCTGGATTTTGAACGAGAGATATGGCTTGCAAAGATCATTGTAAATCACCTCACTGGTAAAATCTTCATATAATTAATAACAGGATGTACTTATCACAATTCACAAGTTCAAAGTGAAGATTAAACTATTAGAAGAAATAGCCCTTTAAATTTATAAGCTACATCAACTTGTAAGGCTCTCCAATGCAATACTCATAACATAAAACTTGATGACCCAAGAGTTAATATCAAGTTAATCAATGTTTTTAATATATGATATAATATGCTAGAAAGGAATTGATGCGCATATAATCACAAGAGTGAAATATAATTAAGAAGTGGAAGCCTGTAAACCGAGTAATGCGGAGCTCCTCTCTTAAATTTTGATTAAGCTTAAGGTTGTGATGAATTCAAGCCCAAAAAATAGAGGTGAAACTATGTCTGGGGGATGATGCGAGAAGGATTGGGAGAGATGGGAAGGAAAGGGAGGGAACAGAGGGAGAATTAATGAATTGTCGGTCCTCTCACCACAGAGGACCTTAGCCTCTATAAGGCCAATTAAGAGGGAGGGGCCTCTTTCCCCTTTCCCTTGCTTTCATTTAAATTCGTGTCCCCATTTATAGGTACCATTAGCTCTTTTATATCTTTCTTTTTTTTTGTCCCGCCCACAGGTTAAATCATGTTAATGATACTTAATCCACATTTGAATCCAGTTTCAATTTAAAATCATTCTTAAAGATAAACGATGCGTTTCATTTAAACTCCATCTCTGTAGGTTTTTCTCTACCTCGTTTCTCTTGCCATATTTATATCCTCTTCCTTAGAGATTGGAAATAAAGAAAACAGCTTTATTTGTATATTATGATATCAGGAGTTGCGTAGTGCTTACAGTTAACTGTGCAAGTTAATGCAATTTTCACAGAGATATTTGGACCTTATCTGGAAAATAGCGTGTTTGCGAAAAAGTCTAGGGTTTGACAAGGCACAGGGAGAGGATAGTGATGGTTATAGGAAGTGTAAAACTTTTGAAGTATTTGAATGCATCACTAGTGACGTGTGAAGAGCGTCATAGATAGCAAGTTTCATCCATCGATCATTGATATTTTGCATCTTTCTCAAGAAACCCTTTATGATATATTTTTTCTTACATTGATATATAGCAGTATATAATAATATATAATATAATACGAATTCTTTCTTTTAAGAAAGATTATTTTTATCAAGTGTGGTTGAGGGGGTGAAGAAGATGAGACCACACATTATTTAGTTTTACGTGGGGGTTGACAGGTTGATGATTTGATGATGATCCTACTCTGCTTATGACGTTTCGTCTTCACTCACAGCAACATCAACATCAGCTGCCCCACTTGATCGATACGTTTAGATTATCGACAAACCATACCTTCTCACTTGTGCCTTTTGCTTTCCCACTTACTATATCATTCATTATTTTGTTTCGCTAATTCTCATTCATCTATGTTTGATTCCTCTCCTAACCATACTGTATTATTAATTTATTCATGAACATTATTTCATTAAACTAAAATAATTAAGCTAACTGCTTCCGTCCGTGATGGAAACTTTACTTCTTCCTTTTTTTGCAAACCTCCCCTTTCCCTTTTATCTAATTTGCCTTTTACATCAAAAGATATGTTTTTTTATTGTTTTTGTGTGTGACAAGTAATAGTACTTGAAATGTTGTTTGTGTGCGCTCACCCAATCAATAGCACCCTTTCACGTAGTAGTCAAATTAAAGAACTTATCTTCGAAATTAACGACTAATAATATTTGGATCTTTCGGACTTGGCTTGAAGCAGTTTCACATTAGGGAGAGATTAAGCAGCTAACCTTTTGAAACATGTGCAACTACTAAACCAACTAGAAGTTGTATTGATGCTAATTTATTCATAGTACTTGTTCAATCCTTAATGCGTGATCTAGGGCTTGTTTAGAAGCTATTTTAAAATAGCTTTTACATATTCTAAGTTAAAACCTAAGTTTTGGAGATTAGATTTTAGAAAATAGCTTTTACAAATTCCGAAGTAAAACTTAGGTTTTGAAAAGTAATTTATGTTTATGAAGTTATTAGCTTTTACGGATTTGAGGCAAAAAAGTATTTATAAAAGATGAAAGAGAAAGAATGAAAAGTAGGAAAGAGGAAAGGGAAGAAAGAAAAGTAGGAAAAAGGAAAGAGAAAGAATGAAAAAAATATGAAAGAAGAAAGAGAAATAAGGAAAAAAGTAGGAAAGAAGAAAGAGGAAAAAGTAAGAAAAAAGGAAAAATTATGAAAGAGAAAATCTAGATTTCAGAACCTAGGTTTCAAACCGAGATTTTGTAACCAAAATAACTTTTCAAAAAAAAATTTGTGTTTGAACAAAACCTAGATTTTGGGGTAAAACCTAGGTTTTAAAACCAAACCTAGGTTTCAGGAAGAGGAGACAAACAAGCCTAGTCATAAATGCAAGGCCTATTTATTATTTTTTTTTGTCAAACTATCCCTTATAAATACTCCATCAACAGGTTGGAGCTTGTTTGGATGTTGGTTAGAAATAGCTTTTACAGATTCCGAGGTAAAATCTAGGTTTTAGAAAATAGCTTTTACAGATTTCGAGGCAAAACCTAGGTTTTGAAAAGTGATTTATGTTTGGGGAGTTATTAACTTTTACGGATTCCGAGGCAAAAAAGTGGGTAGGAAAGAGGAAAGTAAGAAAGAGAAAGAGGGAAAAAGTAGGAAAGAAAAAACCTAGGTTTGAAACCTAGGTTTTGTAACCAAAATAATTTCTGGAAAAAAAAATTTCGTTTGGACAAAATCTAGGTTTTGAGGTAAAACTTAGGTTTTAAAATCAAACCTAGATTCTAAAAGCTGTTGCCAAAGGGTGAGTCTTCTGTTGTGATAATGGTTGAAGCAAAATACCATCCAAAATAGAAGTATTTTAAGAAAAATCATAATTAAAAAAATAACTGACTTAAATTTTATAAAACATTTATTTTTTGTTATTCGATAAACGATGGAGTGTATGTATATAAAGTATTTATTTGTTTATCAGTAGAAAAATAGAAACTAAAGAAAAAGGTAGGGCACAGGGAAATATACTTGTCATTTGATTAGAAGCATTATAGTGTTATTATATTAAGCAATTATTTTTTGCAGGAGATTTTTGGTAAAGATGAAATGTATGGATTAGAACCCTACAAAGGGTGTGTTTGGATAGCCCGTTGGAAAAATGGACACAGATTCTGAGATAGTTTATATGAGAGAAATTTTATCTCGGTAAACGCATCTGTTGGCAAAATAGGTTTATCAAACACAGCTAAAGATGTAATTGTGCAGTTTTCATTGAGGCCCCAAAGCCCAATTTTTAATTGGAGCCATCTTACAGAGCTAGGGCCATAGACACACACTCACTCTCTCTCTAATCATTGACTCTATTCGCAAATATTGGTAGGGATGGGAATACGCGGGTCCAACCTGTCAGCCCGCCCTTTTTTTTTTTTTTTAAAAATTATTTTATATGCTTTTTTCAATCCCAATATTTTTTACAAAGAAAAAAGTAATATTAAATTCTATTTTTAAGAAATTATTGAACACTTATTGATAGGATTGGAAAGAGATCATGGCGGGCTCGGACTGGGGAATCCCAGCCCGCCACCGGGGAATCGGTTGGTGGGCTGGCCCGTTTTCCATTCCTAAATATTGGACACTTTGCCACTAACACAACTTCATTAGTTTTATTGTTTTTTAATTAATGAACTTTCATCTGTTCACACATAATAATAAATAAATTTTACATTATGTTTTAACCCAACTTTCAGGTAATTTTTATTTCTTGATGACAAAATTTTAAGACATCAAATTGATAGATTGCAATTAAAAATTATGTCCGCTATATCAAAAATATAGATTTCATGTGGCACTGCAAGAATAATATATATATTTTTCTAATGATACCACGTTTTGTAAATTGTATTTCTTTCAATATCATGTGGATAAACTCATGCATAAATAAGGCATGTTTAGACAGCTGATAATGTGAGCGTTTCAATAACTCGTTCCTGAAGAGTCACTTTGAATTTAAAATTAATTCATCTCAGGTTAAGATTATTAAAATTAAGTCCCTCCCAATAAATATGCTTATCATAATTCAAATTTGTGTTCTATTCTTTATAGAGTGAGAATAACTTGTTGCTGGTAGAGCAATCTGAAAGGTATGTATAATGAATGTAGTCAATATGCTTATCATTTTTTTTGTCGATAAAGATAGCTTCCATTCATATAACCCAAAATAACATAGTGTTCAAACAAAACAAACGAAGAAAAAACCACAACTATCAAAACTACATAAAATCAACAAAATTAACCATTTTAGTCAACATTAGAAAATAAATATTTCTCCATCAGTTGTTGAAATCATCATAAGGTCTCCACACCCAATCACAATAACACAACTCCAACATTGAAACTTTAACAATCAAGTGGACCACTAAATTGCTTCCGTGTAAACGTGGTTTCTAATAGATTCCTTTGGAAGCAGTTATTTATGATGTTTATAATTAGATGACAGATGTGATTTTTGAATCTACCAATCATGCCCTTATTAATTCTTGATAAGTTTTCATAACAACATTACAAATAAATTTAAATAAATGCATTGCGACAAAACAAATTGAATAAAAAATTGTCATGACAAAACAAATTGTTTTAACTTCCTTGGCAAAAAAAAAATTGTTTTAACTGAAAAGTTGCAATTGATACACATATTTTCTATCGCATGGATCGGGCAAATGATGTTCGTTGACTTATTTACAGATATGTATGCATTTACATAGTGTGTTTGTTTGGGAATGCATTTTAAAGCTCTGAAATGCATTCCTACATGAGTCGAGATAAAATTCCTATCGCATACTTACCTCGAAATCTGTAATTAAATAGTTCCTCGAGTGTCTACTTGTATACATACACAACACTTTCCAATAGTACTCCCATGCACAACAAATTTATAAGGAAAAAATAGTTGCTCATCCTTTTTTTTTTTTTCAGGATACATATTGAATGATAGGACCATCGGATGCAAGGTATATAGGATTAACAACTTGAGAGTGTACTTATATGTTTCCTCCATCCATTTGAATTATGAAAATAATTTAAGATGTAAAGAAATTTCATTTCAAAGGTTAATTAAGATGCATGGTGAAAGTAGGATATCAATGCTGGTTGTAAATAATATGTAGACATTATATTATATTTTAATAAAATTGCCTGAGGCAAGTATGAAGACAACATCTTGAATATGTGTCTATGCACTTCTTCCCCAGTATTCTACAATCTGAAAAGAAATTTCCTTTTAATAAGGATTCATTCATAAATTAAATTAGAAAAAGAAGCTTATGCTAAATTTGCACTTCTTCCCCAGTAATCTACAATCTGTCAACCTAAACCATTCTCCCAATTAAATTTTTGAATGGGTCCTTATCCCCCTCATTAATTTTTCCAAAAAATTGTCTAACGCAAAACTTTCTTCCTCGTATACTTGGTATATGCCCAAAGTAGACTTGTTATTTCATGTGTCTTTAAAACGCACACACTGGTCTTTAACCAGACGCCAGTTTACACACAAACATAAGAATGGCTCTAGAGAACACACACACATGTTCAGACACCTGCAGCAAGCGTGTTTGATTTAACTCATTCCTCAGATCTGGTTTAATAAATATGCCTAAGGCAAGAACTTCAATGTGTGCTTAAGTAATATCACACATAAGTCTTCTATTTGAATTAGAGATGCTCCAACGAGGCATTGGTTAAATAATGAAATTAAAATAATTAGAAAGACTGGGGGAGTGTCAAACTAACTTAAGACATTGGTGAAATGATGAAATTAAACTAGGATACCAGTTATAAATAATATCTAGACATCACTATGATTTAGTAAACAAGTAAGAATCAATGGATACAGCAAAACCCTGAAACAACTCTAGAATGAACTAAATTTATAAGCAATAACTAACAATAATATGTAACATCGGTTATAATTAAATCATGATGTTTGTCACATTTATCACGTACATTGTATGAATAAAATGCGTTTCATCTATCAAAACCAGGGGGGAGAATTTGAGATACAAATTGTCTGCATCCAACAGAGTTGTTTTAGATATTGACCTGTTTGAAACCACGTTTGAAAAAGTTAAATATGTGTTTAATAGTGTTTTTTTGTAAAACGGGATAATTTCATTTACACATTTATTTCGTAAACGGTAATAGCACTTCTCTACCGCGTTTTCAAACGGTCCATTAGAATATATGTAAAAAATGCTCATTGAAAGCAATCATCATATTACATATATAAAAATAAGGTGAGAAAAAAAAAAAGAAAGGACCACATGGAGAGGGAGAGGGAGAAGTTAAATGGGGAAGAAAGGTGGAAGATGATAAACGCTTCTATGGATGAAGCACTCAGCATGCAACCCGGCCCGAAATGCTAGCTCCATCCCTCCCTTCTCGTTTCCTTTATATTCATTCCCTTCTTCTTCTCTCCTAAACCACTCCCTTCGGCCCCACTCTCTCTCATCCCATTTCTCCCTGCAATCTCCATCTCTGTGTTCTTCATTCACCAGTACAAAACACAACCCCACACAACAACCTCTCTCTCTCTCTCAATCCCAGTTCTTTCTTATTATTCTTCTTCCTCTTCCTCTTCTTTCATATCTCTCCTCTCTTCTCCTTATTCTCGACCTGGGAGAGGAGAGAAAGTAATCTCAATTGATCAAACTATCCTTCGTCATTGCATTCGACAACAAAGGAGAGGGGAAACAATAATTCACTTGGTTTTGAAATATGTCGAGGAAGATCCAGAGTGACGACGAATTTAGAGACGAGGTTGAGGACGAGGTGGTGGATGCGGAAGACGCAGAGGACGGCGGTGAAGCGAAGCAGAACATGAAGAAGGGGCCGTGGACGGCGGCGGAGGACGCCATTTTGATAGAGTACGTGAACAAGTACGGCGAGGGGAATTGGAATTCCGTGCAGAAGAACTGTGGGTTGACGAGGTGCGGCAAAAGTTGCAGGCTCCGATGGGCCAACCACCTCAGGCCTAATCTCAAGAAAGGTGCTTTCTCTCAGGAAGAAGAACGGATCATCGTCGAGCTTCACGCTAAGCTCGGAAACAAATGGGCTCGCATGGCCTCCCTGGTAATTAAACCAGTACTGTATTTTCCAGCTTTGGGTTTTTGTTCTTTTGTGAGCCGAGCACTTTTGACAGAGAAGGAGACTTGTTAGAGAAGCTGTTCTTAACACCACTCACAAACCCAGCCACCTAATAAAACCAACAAATGATCTCATTTTGTTTACTTTTTAAACTTTAATTAACTGATCAGTTTCTTTGCTGTTTTCTGTGTTGTTTTTATGATATTCAGTTAATCTCGTTTACCGGTGACCTCATTCTTAACCTCATGAAAGTTATCATTTTTTGGCTTTATGAATTGTTTCTCTGTGTTTTTTCAGTTACCCGGGAGAACAGATAATGAAATAAAGAATTTCTGGAACACGAGAATGAAAAGACGCCAGAGAGCTGGGTTGCCGCTGTATCCTCCAGAACTTCAAGAAGAAGCTTCTCTGCATCATCATCCTCACCAAAACCAGCAATACCATGCACCACCACCTCAGCGTTCTTCTTCTACTTTCTCTTTTTCTTCTCTCCTATCTTCTTCCCCCAATAACAAACGCCATAAGCTCAAAAATGGCCACCTATACAATTCTGATTCTGATACAACTTATGACATGAGCAATAATAATCAACCCCATCAAAACATTATGGGCCTGCCATCACTATCCTCTTTTTCTCTAAATGGGTTTAATAGTTGTTCCGGTGTTACGATGACGACAGAGATCTCTTCGACCCAATCGGAAACACCTCCTTCATCCTACAGTACTGATGGGATCCATGGCTTAATGGGAGGTTCCACCATTGGTCCTGCTGATCTTGACTACCATGAAGTTGCACCATTGTCATCATCAACAGAAGCAAACAGTGGGATCTTGGATGCTGTACTGATGGAATCTCAAGCCCTTTATTCTCGCAGTGACAAACGCAAGTGTAAAAGTAATGATTCTGGTGCAGTAAGGAAGTTATCCTTGAAGAGGAAACGCAAATCAGACGAGGAAGACAAGGACACTGAACAATTATTGGAGTCATATGGGAAGAAGAATGATGGTGAATTCCGGAGGGATGGTTTAAGCTCTTTTCAATTTTCAACAGGTGTATATATATATATATATGTTCATTATTGTTTGTGTGAAAGTAATAGCTTTCATTAACTGTGTTGCATGCTTAGATATAAGGTAATTATAATAGAAACTGTTTGATATTACACAGAGAAGGCATCATCAACATCAGTTAGGATTAATAATGATGATCCATTAATGGAGGAGATGAGTTCGATGGACGATGACTTGTTCAGCTTGCTGAACAATTTTCCGTCAGAAATGCCAGTGCCTGAGTGGTATCGAAGAGGAGAAAGACAAGCAGTGGAAGTTGAAAATCAACAAAATGCTTCATCACTGAGACAACCTGATCAGCAACTTGCTTGGACCCTGGGAACCTGCTGGTCCAACGACTTGCCTAGTATATGCTAAATATGGATATATATATATATATATATGTTGCTTCCGGAAACTTTGAACTGAAAATGGAAATGACAGTATGTTACAGCACAAGATATTGGCAAAATAGGAGAAAAAGGCAGGTGTGTTCATATTATTATATAGGAGGGTATAGAGCGTAGTGTACATGCGGATGCTGGTTGAAGACCAGAATGAATCACACATTACAGTGTTGATTTAGGTGGGCTTATATAGGTTTGGAGTTAGAGCTTGTGTGTGTGAAATATAAATTTATAGACAAAATGAGCTTTTGATGAAACAAATTATGTGAGAGTTTTGATTTTCAGTTGTTAAGCTGGCCGAGATGTGTGTGTTGTCTAGTGTAATTTATACTACAAGTGAAGACTTACATTTAAAATCAGAGAGTTCTAGTAACAGATTTTCATAAAAATGAGGGGAAAAACATTGTGATTGGCCATGATTGTGCATGGTTAAATTCTTTTTGCAAGTAAACGTACGCCATAATCATGGTTTCAGAAATGAAATCGATTTTCAATTTCAAATTGATCATAATGGAAATCAAACGCTTAAAATTAGTCAAAAAAATTGCATTTCATACTGAGAATGGGCTTTGTGCAAAGCATGTATAATTGAAATTAGGATACTAGTAGTTATAAATAATATATAGACATTATTTATTAAAGAGCAAACTACGGGAAAGTGTCTCAGATTTATTAATATGCCTATTAAGCATAAATCAAATGTGTCTCCATGAGAAAGAGAGACATGAGGATGTGAAGGGTGTGGTGTGTCTTAGTGTATGAGCAATGATTTTGAAATTACTCGCTCTAATCTAAATATAAAACTTAATTTGTAGAGTAAATTACATTAAAAATAAATTCTATTTATAATCGGATACGCATTTACACGAGGAGGTGGACTATATCTTGAGTTGAACGATGACTTTTCCAACATTGGATCTTGAAGCCAAGCTGTCCAAAAAGCTGTCGATTCCGTGGTTGATTTGAATCTTAGTTTTGATCTTGCCTTGCTTCATGCAGTCCTCCATCTGCTTAGCGAACCCTCCGAAACGTTCCCGATACGAATTCGGCATAAAACCCTCCATCTTCACCACCTTACCCACCATATATTCAATAGATTCCTTATTCCTCTTCTCTGTCCAAACCTGCACCATATAATATGCATGTTCATGTGTGTGTGTGTGTGTGTCTATATGTGTGTGCAAGTCCAGACTCCAAAATAATAATGAAGCTTATGATGATTCATTCGTTTGATTTTTTACCTTATTGTATGCGGAAATCATCCCACAGAGTGATATTTTGGCGTACCTGTTCACGTAGTTGAGAACGGCTTCCAGCATCTCAGCGCCGACGTTGTCAGAAAAAATCAATGCCATCAGGAAAGCACCTGCAGATTATTTTATATATTCAGTACATACATACATCGTACGTACGTACGTACAATTAAATATTAATGTCGGGAGAGGAAAGAATACTTGGTCAAGGCAGCTTCAAAATCCGTTCCTTATGGTAATTGAATCCGTCATCATACCCAAATTCCTCTCTGATGAGCCTCACCTGATCATGATCAGATCAGATACCAGTCGTTACATTTTTTCACTCGATTTAAAATGGGTAATAATATTGTAATAATCAGGTAAATACTATTACTACCTTATGATCAGAGCCGGTGCTTCCTTAGCCAATTGGCCGGCGCAGGCTCTGACAGCACCGGAGGCTGCTGATACGAACACATTGGATCCTGCCTTGGGCTCTCCCACCACCTCCACAGTCCACACCCACCAACGCAGCAAACCCCGGCACTCCTATATATACATAGATATAATCACTCGTTAATTTAATTAATATCAATAGTCAGTAGTATATGTAGTAGAACAATGACTTACAACCCTTTGTTGAGAGCCCATCTAGACAATTCAGATAGTCCGGCAAGGCAATCCCATTGGAGGCACTACTACAAAAGGTACTTTTTACGCCCTATTTTTAACCCAATTGGCGCCCTTTCTATGGGAGGCGCCTATGTGAGGGGAGTAGAAAGTTCGGGCTTACGGCGTCCTATATTGGAAAATAGGGCGCCGTAGGGTCAGCCTACGACGCCCTACATACCAATATAAGGCGCTGTAGGTATTTTTTTTTTTAAAAAATTCTCTTCAATTTTATTTAACCCATTTACTACATTTGGTTCAGTTTATAATTCCATTTTGTACCAGATCAAGTCCAGACATAATAAACATATAGACTGAGCAAAGATTAATCAAGAGTTACTAACATCTACGTAAGCCAAGTGCAATCGTTATGTGAAGTTTTGGAATGTGTGATATTCAAAAATTCGCACATTAATTCACAATATTCAGCGCAATCGTGCATTTGATCAAGTTGTTTGTTTAACTTCATCAACCTCTTCCAGATCAGTAAGCAATTGACCCCATACATGAAAGTATAACCGCACATTTCAAAGTATTCACTAATGTGAAGAAAATATGAAGATAAGTGCTATAATTCAGGGGGAATCAAACTGTGCGAATCATGAATATATGGGGAAATAAGCAAGAAAAAAATAAACTGGAGCTTAAGCAATTTTTCCTTCAATGATGGAGCAAAAAAGACTGCACAATAACATTTTTTTACCTGTGAAGAAGACAGCAGAGAATCAACGAGAAGACTTGAAGGAGAGACTTGACGGCAACGGAGAGACTGGTTGGAGCTAACGGAGAGACTTGACGAAGAAAAGAGTGCGAATCAGTTGAGCAATGACAGCGACGGAGACCTTGAAGGCTCGAGCTGACGGCGTTGCGCGAATTGTGCGATGGCGACGACTGGAGCTGATTCTGTGGGGTCACTGATAGTGCACTGGAGCTGACGGCGATGGAGAGACCGAGTGGATGCTTGGACAACGACGCTTGGACGAAGTTGGGCACATCGACGCTTCGGTTCCGCGCATGAGAGAAGGAAGAAGGGGAGAATAGAGAAGCCGATAAAGGAGAAGGGGAGGTGGTCGCTCGATCTACTCTGAAATACATGGGGAAGTGGCGGTGGTCTGCCCGATGCATGTTTTGTCATGTCAAAAAGGGTTTTAGGCGCCCTACATGGTGAAAAGGGGGCCAAAAGTTTAACTTTTGGCACCCTATATGGTAAATAGGGCGCCATAAGTTCAACTTTTAGCGCCCTATATGTGAAATAGGGCGCCGAAAGTGAACTTTTGGCGCCCTATATCCATATAGGGTGCCATAAGTTCAACTTTTAGCGCCCTATTTCACATATAGGGCGTCAAAAGTTTACCGTCTTCATTTTTTACTCTCTATTTTTAAAAACGGATGCGAATTTCAGACGCTAAAACTATACTCTGTAGTAATGAGGGATCAATTTTGTGAAGAAACGGTGTGACCCAATAATTGGCCACCGGAGAAGATTGATTCAGAACTACGTCTCCATCCTTATACTCACTGTCCTTTGATCCTATCACCCTTCCTACACCAAACGTTTTTATCGCCTGCTTTCATTTCACAATACATGCATGCAAATATGCCATGAATATATATATATTTATATATAATCTCAAGTCTGAAATGCTGTGAGCAGAATAATAACACGAGACACACAACTTAAATAGAATGAATGGTATTGGTTTTTTCTATAATGCGTGCCTGGTTAAGGGGAAGCTAGGGGAAGGAAAGGCCGTCGTTGGTTCCGGTGAAGGTGGCGCGACGGTAAGGCTCCACCTACATAAGCATCAACTCCATTGCCACGTGGCCGTCGGGGATAGAATCTCTATCGACTGATACTCGAATACTTCGGAGTTTCAGATGTTCTGATGTCAGAACACCTTCGGGGCAATACGCTGCCACCTGCCATTCTCTGCTCTACACCACATGACGATCTCCCATTTCTTCTTCTATACGTATCAACTTTGGCGAAGCCAATAGTAGTAGCGATCGAGATTTCAGAGGTTGGACTGCTATTTATAAATCATTGACCCATGCATGCATATTCACTAATCGTAATATAACTCATTTCCAAAGGAAAAAAAGTTCCAGCCTCTTTAAGATTTTTTTCCTTTGCAGACCTATTACGTGATGATTCCTATTTGCGTTTGTACGTTATGTGCAATAATCTTTTGCGATTTTTCTTTCCTTGTTTGTTCGTCCTGAATAGCCCCTTAGCTATTTCTTTCTTTTTACAAACCCTGACTTTACGTGCATAATCAAACAAATTACTAAAGTAAAATGTTAAAAAAAACACTAGAAGGAGGGCTTGAACTTCCGACCTTGTGGTTAACAGCCACACGCTCTAACCAACTGAGCTATTCCAGCTTTTTGCTAAGTTATTTCAAATTATATTACTTCAGATATGTTTTGTTGGTAGAATGATCTATAATACCCAATACGGCCTGCCCAGTTGTCCACTTGAAGATCTTGGCCGGCCAAGAAAATTTTCATTTCAACGGATCTGGGCGTGCCTTTTCTCAACTACGTAAATAAAGCTGCTGGTTCTTGCACTTCTACTTCAAAACAGATCGGTTCCTGCATAAAAATAGTTCGACATAACCACCACTCCTTTCTATTTTTGTTCAAAACTTTTTCGTTATTTTAGAATTGGAAATAAATAATGGTGTGCACGTTAACAGGGTGGAGTCCTCATAAGCAATGACAAAGACCCCAAGTTGGGTCGACCGATGCGGAAGACCTGGATCGACTCCTATTTACAAGTTTCCTAATCGGTCTTCTTTTGAAAAAATTACTCAGCTTTATGCAAGCAGTCAAATTTTAAAAAAAAACATTCCTTGAAAAAATTGCTTCTGAAAGGCCAAACTAATACCGCAAGACACAGCATTAATGTCTAGGGATTGGAAGTCCTGTCGTAGACCCTCTAAGATTAGACATAAAACTCTTTGAATATGATTTCTATACAAATTTCATCTGTTTAAGATTGGGAATGGAACCGAGTTTTAAAGTTTCGGTGCTCATAGATAATCATCATACACATTAGCTACTTCAACACAAATAATTCAAACCAGATAATTTACAACTAAAGCTAATAACTAGTGGCTGTTTATTCCTCCTGAGAGCCGGGTATGCACATTGTCGCTGTTGGGCATTATTCCATCATCCCGAACGTGTTCTCTCCGCTGTAAGTCATATACAGAAACCCATCTTCATCCTTATTTTCCTCATAGATTGCAGACATCAACGCAGCTGCATCAACACAAACCAGTCCGCTCAATTCACAAATCCCACCACAGATTGTATCAGAAGAATAAACTGAAAATCCACTTTTAATCTCACCAGTCGGAGGTAAAATGTTTTTGACAAAGATAAAGATGGCCTTCTCAGGACTCAGCTTGATTCTCTTTCTCACAACATACACAAACTGTCCAACAGTCAGATCCGCAGGAACCAGATACCTACATTCATCCAGCGGCAACCAAGATTGATGCCATATGCCTTAAGAGAGGCAAAAAATCAAAGAAAGGAAAGGGCTTCTTTTATCATATTGGTGGGACAGCAAAGGCGAGTGCTGGCGCAAAATAATTAAATATTCAAATAACTCTCAAAATTCAAAGGGGGGTAAGAAACCAAGGCATCTACAGGCACTATTTGGATTGTTTGGAACAACGTTTCCAAAAGCCAAACGCACGTTCAACAGTGTTTTCCGCAAAACGAGATAATTTCCTCCACATATTTACCTCGACTTGCGTAAAAGTACTTCTCTACTGCGTTCCCAAACGGGCCCATTATCATGACAAGAAAATACAAGAGCAAGTTAATATATGTCTTCGTCAACAAAAACACATTCCCCTGTCCCATATATACTCTTGTTATTGATATTCCTCACATGTTAAAGAATCTTTAATGTAGAGGAACAATGGGGGAAAAGATGCTGATTGAAATTCAAATTTTTGCAACTGTCACTATAATACTGAAAAATAACAGAGAATGCCGACCCTAACCTCGGTAACTTCCATTCCAGCTCAACCCCAGATATACACAAGATTTGCAAGATCAATAACTTTCATTACTTTGTTCAATGCCATAAACAGACAAAGCAACATAACAATTCAGCAATATGAATCAAAACCATTGCATCTGAACCCAGAGATACGTGATTAAAATGGCTCAAGACAAAGTAAACGTGTTGATGAGCAGATAGGTGTCAATATCATCACATCGAAATATATAAATCACATGACATTCAAAATTTTAAATAGATGAAACAAGACAATTCTTTCCTGGAAGGTACATGAAAAGAAATAAACTTAAGTTAAAGGACAAGACAGAGAGAGATAATCTAACTTTTTCTTATCAATTTCCGGAACATCACTCTTTTCAGCCCTTTCAACGATCACCTACACCAAAATAATCAACCAGACTAAGAAGCAAACAATAAGATAATGGGTGAAAGGTGTAAATTTGCTGGAAGTAAATCTTACCGGTATTCTATCAGGATACTTTTCTCTGATGCGAGCAGCTTCCGCCTGCCTCCTTTCTGGCAAGTAATGCTCAAACATATCAGATGGTATAAGATGGAAAAAGGGGTAAGAATTTAAATTCATGTGCACTTGGGGGTGTTGATCGTTAAGGCATGCTAATAGCATCTCATAAATTGAAAATCGATATCATGACTGGTTGCTAATATGAAATCCAGTAGATCATTGTTTCACCAAAACTAAGTAGAAAGGAGGAAACGGCATAAGAAGTTTGCACTCAGCAGTTTCAATCCATGTTTTCTGGATCAAAGGACGCATGGAAATAAATTACTAAGCGAACTTCAAATAATTCTGATAACATTAAATTCAGAAGCCCTAGCCAGCGAGGGAGAACCTCAAGCCTGAAGTTACCTCTCGCATGTAGTATCCTATACAACTTACAACCATAACGATGAAAATAAAAGAATCAGAAAATCAAAATGAAGAGGAAAACAAACCAAGGGGATGCTCCATCTTGAATGAACTCTTAGCCATGGCAACAATCCTACAGCAGAAAACGGGTAAATACCTAATCAGTAATTAGGGTTAACCATACGCTAAATGATCCATCGAAGCAAAATTCGCCGAGCAAGCGACAGCGGGCGGGAGGGAGGAAGGGAGGGAGAACAACTTCACAATTGGGAAAGAATGAAGGGAAATTCGTACCAGCAAATTGGGAGAAGATAGATCAAGATCCCCAAAACAAGCCCAGCGTGTAGTGAACTAAATCTCCCCAGGCAGGGAAATCTCATTATATGTAGTACCTTTTTAGTTTTTAATATTCAAAATGTGTGTTAATTTACCTTTATTTTTTGGGAAATGTCATTGGGCCTCAATGAGCCTACGCCTAAAATCCTAAAATGTTAATTTTGCTCCTAGAGTACATATAATCATATTGAAGATATGTGTATGATGTATCAAAGAAAAATATTGAAGATATAATTGTGTGTCTTTAGAAATTTAGTTGGGAGAAAATAATTTATGAATTTCGAGATATTTTACAGACTTTGAGACGTTTTTATAGATTTTAAGATTCTCTTTACGGATTTCAAGATGCATTTTATCTTGACTTGCGTACCCATTGAGAGGAAGTGATTTCTAAACAAACACATTATTGCATATTGAACGTGGAAAACCTTTCAATAGTGATTTAAACTTTAATTCGTTACTTTACAAGAGACTTGACCCCTTAATTATACTTAACATCATTGGTCTGAAAATGTTAATTTGCATGATTGGTCTTTTACTAACACAGCTATGTTTAACCAAAAAAGGTTAGTTCTCATCAATATTCAAATATACTCTGGTAAATATGTTTATATTGAGTTATTAATAGTACTTTAAAAATGAGTATTGAATCACCTCCAAGAAAAGAATATACGTATGCTTAGCAACCAAAAAATATTGGTGTTTTAAAATTTTACTAAAATAAAAAAATTATTAAAATACAAGTTTTTTGCTGATCATTTTTATACATATAGGTAAAAAATCTCCACATAAGAAATCTAAAAATGTCAATTACAATTATTTTCATAGTTATTCAAAAGTGGTGATAACAACGTTTTCGTTATTAAAATGAATCAATTGAGGCTAAGGATGAAAATTGGATTATAGTTACATTTGGTAAATACCACTTCGTCATGTTCGTAATTGTGGGCTGCATGACCGAACGAGGAAGCTTCACAAATCTGCATAGAAGACAAGGATGATAGATAACCTTCATCGAGAAGAAGAAGATAATGCCAAAATAACTACGTTTACTGCATTTCCTTTGTCGTTTTCCTTTCTTTACATGTACCAACGGTTGGTTGGATCAAGTGGTAAGCGGCTTGTTCCAGTTTAAGTAAGGTCTCGAGTTCGAGTTTTGTGAATGCAGCAGCCACCGTTGGGAGACCTTCCCACCTTTTCCGGGTGCGTGACACGGGTTGAGTTCGGATTAGTCGGAGCATAGCTCCGGAGACCGGCGTGTAACAAAAAAAAAATTTCCTTTTTACAGGTCGATTGCCGTTCAATTTTCATTGGGCGAAAAGTTATGGATCATGGTTGAGGGCCCAATTCATCAAAAGTACGGCCCATTCCATAAAAGCCCAGTCGGTTGTGGGAGGAGACGGAAGGGTAATAAATGAGAGGAGAGAATCTCACATGCATTATGTATCAAAAAAAAAAA
>JANTPZ010093782.1:0-11482 GCA_025593235.1 Vachellia pachyceras | reverse complement strand
GGTGTAGGGTGACTCCATGTCTAAGCCAAACTAATTGTTATGGGCTTTATTAAAAAGTATTTATTTAATCAGAAAGTGTATTCTTTTTTGTTTACTATTCTAAATATATATCTTTATAATTATTAACAATTTCAGAAATAGTTAAATATAACAATACAGAAAATTAAGAATGAAAGTAAACGCACAACTATTAAAATAAAAGATGGAAAATTTAGAAAAATTAAAGTAATCAGATAATTAAACTTTTCACCTCAAATATTTATACGATATTTAAAGTTGTTCAAAGGTGTAAGGTAAGTCCAGGTCTAAGTCAAATTAATTGTTATAGGCTTCATTATAAAGTATTTATTTAATCAGAAAGTAAATTCTTTTTTGTTTACCATTCTAAATATATATCTTTACAATTCTTAAAAATTTCAAAAATAGTTAAATATGGAACACAATACAGAAAATTAAGAATGAAAGTAAACGCACAACTATTAAAATAAAAGTAATCAGATAATTAACCTTTTCACCTCAAATATTTATACGATACGCGAAATCAGAGAAAATATATGAGAATGCACTACTACAAAAAGTACTTTTTACGTTCTATTTTTAACCTAATTGGTACCCTTTCTCAGGGAATGTATATATGATGGGAGTAGTAGGTTAGCCTACGGCGACCTTTAGGCGCCCTACCTGAGGATAGGGCGCCATAGGGTACCCTTGCCTAAAGGCACGTAATCACTTTATATAATTACAAAAATATCACCGTCTTCATTTTTACTCCGTTTTAAAAAAAAACGGATGCTAATTTCAGTAATAAAAACTATATTCCGTAGTAGTGAGGAAATATCTCCTGTCTATCTTGTTCCGAAATATCTTATGGTTACATTTGTAGACCATTGGTTATTGTGAGTGACGTGCCTCAGACTATTATAGCTGTACTCAACTACCTTTCTCTTCACCCATAAGTCCAACCATAGACAAATTGTCATTGTATAGGAGAATATATATATATATATATGGATATGCTCCTTCCTTGCCGCTGAAAACAGTGGCAATCTTTAAACTAGCCACTTCGATTCATCTCTCTCTTCCTGTTTCCTACACATAAAATATGAAAAACAGAACGTCTCTTCTGTGGATGCTGGCTTTTTATGTGTTTGTTTGGTTCTGCACCGTTAGCGACTCTGCACAGTCTGTTGCAGAAGGTGATAAGTCAGGTAATCAACCATATTGTAAGGGTTTTACAACTAAATATTGCATATTCTTAGTTATAATATGGTTAAAATTGTTCAAAAGTGATCTAATAATTTCATTTAGATCTCTATTAATTAAACGAATGAAAATCATTTCCACTATTTACCTAGATTATTTCTAAAGGAGCTATATACTCGTATGGAACATCCAAAGTGATTTCTAAAGTTACAACTTACAATTTGGTTTTCAGAATATTGATTTGCATATATTCATGCTGATTTTACTGGACATCTCGTTAAGTGCATCTTTTCGTGAGAAAATGTCAATTCTTCTTGTTTTTTTTTTGAATTGGGAAAGGCGAACAAAAGTTTGATATAAATTTGAAGATTAGATTTTTTTTAAAAATAATTATATCCTTTCATGTGTGTAACATATCAGAAAATGTCGATTCTATTTCACAAGAAAACTACTGGGAAAAACTAGATCATTTTTTTAGGAAGGGTTCTTAATTTTCTTTCCAAAACCGTTTATAATGGAAAAACATGCACACAAAAAAAACAGGTGCAAAACGAAGGAGCTGAAGGTTAGATCTGAGAGGTTCAGTGACTAATGGGACCTTGTTAAATCAGCTTATAATATTTTATACTTTTAACTACATTACCTACCTATTTGTTGATTTTAACTAGAGTTATTAAACTTAGACTGAACTTATCGGGTTGATCCAAACACCTAACTGAACCAGTCAGGCCTTCAACTAGGTATGTCTGAATCGGGGTGGAACCGATGTAACCCAGTTGTAACTCAGAGCAACCTGGGTAAGACATATTTTAAAAATAAATAAATTCTGAATTTTAATTTTTAGCTTGATCAATTTATGTGTCATCACTTTGAGGATTTTTATTTTTAATTTTTGAATTAAGAAATCAGACTACCACTAATTATTATGAACTATATATTACATTGTTTTATTATTTTGTAACTTTGTAACTTTTAATTGATTATATGAATAATTTTATTTTGGTTACAATTATACAAATGTGAGAAATATATATATATATATATGTATCAAAACATTATGTTTTGAGTGGTCATTTTTATTTAAATGTTATTATATTAATTTGTTTTTAATCAAATATAAGTGTTTTTATGAAATTATATTATTTTCATATAACTGGTTTGACCCACACATTAACTTTAGTCTAACTCGTTGACCTTTAACCCACTGTCTCAAGTGATTCAAAATCCGATCATAGCTTAATTACCAAGCTTTTAACAGTTTTTTGAAAACACACAATTCAATTATTTGGATGTTATTACAAGAGACTGGTGGAATAATTAATATTGTCTCAAGGTGAGTTCAAATCCCATAACTAATGTTAGGATCTTAAATTGGTGGGGTGATTTATAAATGCTCTTTACGTATGGAGGCACAACCCCAACCTTGTTGAGCCTGTGAGACCTAACTCATCAAAACTTTTATGTAATTAAAAAAAGAATTATACTTACTTCAAGTTCTTTATATCTACTACGTCAAGTTCTTCGATTGAAAATGATTATATGTCTTGATTTCAAAATATTATCGGTCAATTTTAAATCCATATAGTCATGTGTGATTGGAGTGCGTAAGTTTTCTTGTTAAAAAGATACTTTCTCAAAGTGATGTGTGACACCTCCTATTTTCCCCATAAGCTCCATATTATATCATTATTGAACCACTCTAGGACCTTAGATAGCTTCAATTGACAAAGAATTGAAATAAAATTTTTAAAAATGGAGTTACTATTCACTTGGTCAATTTTCTAGATTTCTGGTCCAATTTTGAAAAATCATAACTAATTCTAGAAAACTCCAAATTAACTGGTTCCAATTTCTATATGAAGCTTATAAGATCCTTTACAGGGGAAAAATACTCATTTGTCCAGAACCTTGTCCAATTGATAAAGTTTATTCCGTGAAAATCACTGTTCAACGGGTAAACATCCAGTTTTCCAGATTTTTCCCTTCACTTTAAAAAATCATAACTTTTTATCTACACATCCAAATTTAGCTAACTTTAGCTCATTTTAAAGTTTAGGATGTGTAGTATTTAACTGAAAATTTTTAGCTCATTTGGATTTTTCTATTTTTCCTTGCTGTCCAACGTTTAGGTTCCTTTAAGGGTCTTTGGAACCCATTTTTTCCCCAAAACTTAACCATTTCTCTAAAATTTGTAAAACCCTTTTTCTCATAGTCACTCATCTCCCATGATTCTACATGCAGTCATGCACATATATACATATTGCCATGGAGAGTTTTAAGGGTTTACAACTAGTCCCAAGCATATTCACATGTACACAAGATAATAATATGTACAAGAAAGCATCTTCAAAAATACTTGGCAATTAAAATGCAACATCATGCTTTCTTTAATCCTCCATCACTTTTTCTTTACCTTTGCTTGAGTTTGGACCTAAAATGGTTAGTGGCAAATAATGAGATTTTGGAAAATCCCAATAGCAAAACTTTCTAACACAGTTCATAAAATGCATGACAACTTTAAACATAAGTGTGAATTCATGAAATGTGCAACATGTAACAATTAAATGCATATAGCCATATCACACAAAAGCACATATTCACACCTTCAATCATCATAAATTTTCAATACAAGTCATGCTTATTTCACAACACATTTTTAAAGCAACTTAGCTTAAGGTTAGAGGGTTTTGCTACCCTTTTCCTTTACTTCTCTTGAACTCTTAAAGTTCTCTTGATAACCATTTCCCACTAGCTCTTTGGCTTCTTGATCTCCTAAAGATCATGTAATAATATACTCATGAATTTCTAAACATTATTGCAAGAAAACTTGCAAAAATGTAATAGAACTCCTATTGCCCTTTAAAGACCTTAAACTTTGGAAATTTTTTCTTTTGACTTTCAATGCTTCCAAAATCCTTTTCTTACTTTTACCCTACACAAATTTTCCTTCTAAAGCTTCTAGAAGCATCAAAATTATCAAAAACACACTCATTCTATTTTTTCCCTAATATGCCGTGAATCAGCAAAATGATGGGAAAGTTGGATTTTTCAAACTTTGTTCCTATATACTTGTGTATTCTTGCTTTCTAACTACTTTCCATGCATTAAACAACTCAAATACATCTTCCATTTAGGTTAATGAAATTTGGGCAGCACTTCCCCACATTATTAAGCTTCCCAGAATTTTTATAATCACCAAAACAACCAACAACCAACATCAACCTACTCTTTACTACTTTAAGAAGAGCTTGCAACCTTGTTACCTTTAAAACCTTTCATTTTCCATTTTCATCTCTTGAAACCCTAGCCATCATCTTATAAAAAGAGAGGCTTACTCAAGAAAATAATCCAAGAGAAAGTAGTAGAAGGTTACAAAGCTTGAGAAAAGATGAAGTTTTGGTTGCTTGAGATGATTTACCTTGTTGTTGTGAGCTTGTCTTCTTCCTTGAAAGCTCCTAAAATGGCGTCATTTTAGCTCTTTGGAGGAGGAAGAATGGTGTTCACAAATGAGAGGAAAGAGAAGGGAAATAACTTTAATAAGACTCCTTTTGAAACTTGGATGGTTAGGATTAAAACTTAATGGCTAAGTTTTCATCTTACATGCTTAAGATCTTGCTACTTGTCTTGCTCTTATAAGCCCTCATAAAGTAGCATTAATGAAGTGTACTTGGCCTTTAGGCTAATGGAATTGATTATTATCCAGTTACTTGCTTTAGTTACAATTTACACCCGGTAAAAGTAACTTTTCTCCAGTAAATTCCTTTTTACTTTTCTGGATATATTTTCTTTCTCATTTCATCTCCTCATTTTCTCATGCATATGGTGACATCTTTATTCCCAAAATGCCCCTGGAACTGCCCTGAATTTTACAGGGTCTTTGCTTCGAACGAAACACCCTAAAATGAGCTTCAGGTACGCAAATTGACTTTAGGCCATTAAAAATTCTTAGAATTTTCATTGGTACTCTATCCTTTTTCCATTCCTCAAATTGCTTCCCGGATTTTCCGTACTTAATTTTCTAAGGAAATCATTTTTCTAAGGTTTTCGGGTTTTTTCTTCCCGATTCGGAAAATTGCCTTTACCGGATCTGGATAGTAATTTTATTAATTACTGTAAAATTCCCTTTACTTTTTCTATGTTCTGGTCTCATACGTTTGAGGACTCCCAATACCTCAAATAATTATTTTTCTGCCGTCTAAACCTTCAAAATTCCATAAATAAAAATCTAGGCCGAATATAAAAAATTCGGGAGACACGGTTCTGATCCGCGAGTCCCACTCTATCTTTCAGATCTCTGTAAATTTTTTCGGTATTTTGGTCAACAATTGACTTTTTGACCAACTTTGACCTTTTTGTTAACTTTGACTTTTTTGTTGACTTTTTGGTGAAATTACCAAAATGCCCTTACTTTTACTATTCTAATTTCCATAATTACCCTTGGTCTTCATATCTAAAGGAAATTTACGCCCTTTCAAGCTTGATGACTATAATACACTTGGGCATTTATATCAAATGACATTTATATCCTTAACTTATCTCACAATCACCGTTTATCAATTATGAGAAAATCATGGATATTACATGATGGTCAAGTGACCTAAGATAAGGCTAAGATCAACCATCTTATACAAACATTTATGGTTGTAGGTTTCATAAGCATAGACTGTGGAGCAAGCAGAGATTACGTGGATGAAGCGACTGGGATTTGGTATCAGACAGATGAAGGCTTCATTGAGAATGAGAGTGGAACCCCTCACGGAGTGGCCCCCAACATTAACTTCCACTCTGATGCTCCGACCATAAACCGGCAACTAATGACACTGAGAAGTTTCCCGGAAGGAAAAAGAAACTGTTACACTTTGAAACCAAAACAACAAGAGAGTCAGAAGCACAAGTATTTGATCAGAGCCATATTTGCTTATGGCAATTATGATTTCAGTAACCGATCTCCTGTGTTCGAACTTTACCTGGGGGTCAATTACTGGACCACAGTTATATTATCTTCTGATGATATTTCCCCAGTCTATCCGTATGAGGTGAAAATGGAGCTTAATGATAGCAACACAGAGAATATGGTCCAAGTGTGCTTGGTGAACACAGGAAAAGGCACTCCTTTCATCAACTCTTTGGAATTAAGGCCTTCGAACTACTCTCTCTATCGCTCTCCTCTTCCCCTTATTATTGACGACATGAGTTCGTACAGAGATGACTCGGGCTCTGGGCTCTCTAACACTTGGACCAGGTATTATCTCTGATAAACTTTGCACTCACTTTTCCAAATTGTCGTCCCCATTTCTTTGGTCATGATTCTACACACATACACACTCCTCTTATCCTATTCACAGGGTAAAGAGATAAGAAACTTTTTAATCCTATTTATAAGTCAAATTGTTAAATTTTTCATATATATATATATATATGTGTGTGTATAGGGATATAGTTGAAAAGTTGTTCAATCTTAATATACGTGTAATGAACTTTAAGCTTTTTTTATAAATAGGACTGGAAGAGTACATATATTTACACACATTTCTAGTTATTTATTACTATCAACAATGCCAATAAATTAAGTTTTTTTCATTTTGTTTTACCTATTCTATATATAGCATGTGTAGGCACACATGGAGATACATGAGTTAGCATTATTTATTGTTTCTAATTGCAAATCAGTCTTGAATACCTTTAAGTATTATTATCTTATTTTAAAGTTTATCTCTTTAATTTATATGTTTTGCCAAAAGTTTAATTATTTTCCCTATACATCCAAAAGTTTAAATTTCACAAACGGGTTTTGCATATCACTATTCCATGTGGAGTCAACAATGTTTGAACTTAGACCAACTAAACTAATGATATTGAATATAATATGCCATATGGTTGGAAAAAAATCAAAAGAAAGAAATCAAATATCCCTGATGTGTAAATACATTCGCTAAGTAATTGCCTAATTAATCTCTCAAAGGGAGATTTATTCCCAGTTTTCCCTAAATAATACTATACTGAATGTTGAAATTATTTTTTTGACAGAAACATTTTGAATAACGAAAAATGTTGTATATATTGTGTTCCAGAGTTTAAATTTTACTCTCTTTTAATTTTAACTGTTAAGTAAATATTTTGTGCATTTTGATAAGTCAGCGAGGTCTTGAGCTCTTAAAAAATGAGATCAATAGAATTTTAGCTTAACTACTTTTTTTTTTAAAAAAAATACAGGTACAAAGACGATGTATACGATCGCTTGTGGTGGAACAATGGTGATGATGATGTCTTGCAAACTAGTGTAGAAGAAGCAAAGGCACATGACTCCGTTTATGAACTTCCATGGGAAGTATTACGAACTGCATCAAAACCCCCAAATTATACCAATCTCTTAACTTTCAATTGGAGTATTTACGATGTATCCTCTCAATATTATTTGTTTCTTCACTTTGCTGAAATTGAAAAGCTTCCTCCTGGTCGCAAGAGGATCATCAATGTCACTTTTGATGATAAAAATTCTTCCTCTCATCAACTTACTCTTGAATACTTGAAGCCCATTACCCTACGCTCCAACAAAGTCACAAATGGTAATTATATAAACGTCAAAATTACTGCAGGAAATGATTCAGATGCTCCTCCAATCCTAAATGCAGCTGAATTTTATAAATTCCTCCCGCAACCAAATTCCCCTACAGCTGCACAAGATGGTAATTCCTTCTTCTTCTTCCTCCTCCTCCTCCTCTTCTTTTGTTATTACCTTTTCATCATCTTTTGTTTATCTTAGATATCAATATATATATATATATATATAAAAGAATAACTCTGACGTGGCTATTGGAAATTATATATGTAGTTAAAGCTATCAAGGAAATCAGGCAAGTCTATGGGGTCTTCAAAATCCGTTGGCAAGGTGACCCATGTGTCCCAGCTGACTTTGCTTGGGACTATCTGAATTGCAGTTATGGCACTGATAACATAAGAATCATTTCGTTGTAAGTCACACTTCAATACCGCTCGTGTGTGATCTGTTATATTTGAAAGCATATGTTCAATAAGAACAATTTAGTGTAAGGACTGGGTCAAAGGCCAAAAATGCCCATTAAGTTTTTCCTGATGGACATTGAGCACCATAAACTTATATTTTCTTTAATTATTTTGCTTCCTTAATTAATTTTCATAAATTAGTCAATGAGATCTTATATTAAGGACCAGTGATGATATTTTTTAATTTACATGTTATTAAAATGTGAAATTCCTTTGATACATTTCCAGGAAAAAATTCATAGCACACAAATCCATCCACTATCAGTGATTCATAAAAAATATTCACTGCTGGCATAAATCAAAACCCAGCATCAACCATCAAATTGAAAAAAATAATTTCAATTTAAAGTCAAAATCATTCCATCTCAAAAATTCAAATTTGTAGAAAAAAAATTATATGGAGAATTAAAAGAAGTTCTCAGTCTCGTCAAATTGTTATTTGCTTTATTGGACTTGGTTTCACTTAATTTGGCATCCAACAATTTTTCTAATTCAATTCTGTAAGATTTCAAGAATTTGACGGTGCTGAAAACTATTGATTCTCCATCTAGTTTTTTCTACAAATTTGAGTCTTTGAGATTGATTGATTTTAATTTTCCATTAAGATGAATTCTTTATTATCTGATAGTTAATAATGGGTTGGATTTTCGCCAGTGGTGAATTATTTCCTGTGGATCATTGATAGTGGATGTGTTTAGGTGGAAAGAATTGCTGTGGGGGAATTCAGAAATTTTACATTTTAATAGCATGTAAATTAAAAAAATATCACTCATAATCCTTAATATAAGATTTAGTTGACTAATCTAGAGATGTTAAAAAGCTAAATAATTTAAAAAAACATCAATTTTGAGTGCTTAATACACTTCAGAGAAAATTTTCAAACCATTTTTACTATTTAACTCCTACATAATGTGGTCAACAAATGTTGATCATTAAATTTTTTAATTACGGAGCGACATTTCCCTTTTTTTAAACTTCACGACATAATTGCATCTCGAAAACTTGGGGGTGCCTTGTGTCCCTTTAAATACATTTTTGCCCTTTAACCCGTTAGGATTTTATATTCTGACATGTCCAAAAGTTTTCCATACTTACAAATGAGCTACGGATGATTCCCTTCCTGGCAAAATTGTGATTTATATATACATATATATGAGTTGTAGGAACTTGAGCTCAAGCAAACTCACTGGAGTAATAGCTCCATCGCTTGCTAGTTTGGAAAAATTGGAGTGCTTGTAAGTTGTGGCATTAGATATAATCTAAACATTATTCAAATACTATCAATTAATCCCGTCGTTAAATATTATGAATAACATTTACGTCTTTCTTGTAGGGATTTGTCAAACAATGAACTGACTGGTCCACTACCAGAATTTCTTGCAACTCTTCGTAATTTGAAATTCATGTAGTGCTCGGCTCTAGCTAATATTATTTCATTATTATAGCTTCCATTCTGAGATTGTGAAGCCAAGTATCTTAAATTTCCATTCTTTTTTTCCATCTTACAGTAATGTTACAGGAAATAAGCTCACGGGTACAATTCCCAAGGCTTTGACGGAAAATGCTAATTTGGAGCTAAGGTTTACGTTTCTCCATTATCAAATTCTATCAACTTGGTTTAAAATTATGATCAAACTTAATGTTAACAAGCCATGGTGAACTTGTAAGGTGTAAATATTTTCGTCTCTCTCAACAAATATGCTTTTCAGAATTCAACCGGTGTTCTCCTTTTTACCGGATAAGACTGCTTACCATTTTAACTAATAGCTTAACTGGATAAAAGTTCTTTCTTTCATCATAATTGGTATGCATGAATGGAATTTCAGTTGAAGGAGAAGGAGAGAGAAATTTCTTTCTTCATATGCTTGGTATACATTATGCAGGCTTATATGAACGGGGGTTTTTATAACTCGAGAGATTAAGACCAAAATGGGAGTAAACTTGAGAAAGCAAAAATTATTTTAACTATTTTTTAAATATCTTAAAAATTATAGTATTATACAAATACTACTCAAGTTTAATTAACAATGCTGCTCTATTTTACCAGTGTAGACAACAATCCAGGTCTTTGTCCCTCAAGTTCATGTAATGAAGTGAAAGAACACAATAAGCTTGTGATTCCACTTGCTGCATCACTTTCAACTTTGGCCCTTGTCACTATTCTTATTGTTTCTTTGGTGATCTGGAGATCTAAAATGAAAACAGGTATTATATATGATTTTATATATGTATGCTATCACTTGTTGATGTATCTATATATATTTGATCTCTAGTCGCTTAAAGGCCAAATTTAGTACTTAAGATTATGTAGCTAGTGACACAACCCTAAGGTCGATCTCTAAGGAGCTTATATGTCTCTAAGTAATTAATTAGCAATTTATTCCACCTTTCAATCTGAAAGCTATTACCTATCTATTGTTTATTTTTATTTTCTTGTTCAGTTGAAGCTGAAATGCAATAAGGAAAGAATTTGAAAGTGAATCACTATATAAATTACTCAAGAGTTATGGATTTGCCCTCATTACCTAGCATAGATATGCATTCATGCTAACCACCGCACGTTCTAATAGCCAGAACAAACATGAGCATGATTATTAGGAACAAGACTCAGCCACCCACTTCCAAAAGTACTATTGAACAATAATACTCCAAAGTTATTCACCGCAACCAGACTTTAACAGTCAATCAACCACAAAGACAGAATGAAGCTAATCTTATTCAAGAAGATAATCTCTGAAACTGATATTGATAAATCCAATCACAAAGTTCTAACCATTACTGAAATGAAATAAAATCCAAGTTCACAATCGCAAACATGCAACATTTATTACAGATCACGGAGGATTGAGAACGGAAGATCAGGAAACTCCATATCAGGAGAGGCTCAGGCTCGGCCATAGCTCTTGGGGTAGAAGATTTAGCCAAACATGATGAACCTCACAGCAGCAGCGTCGGCAACCTTGAATCTAGGCATTACCGTGGCTGAATCTAGTAGTGGCGATGTGTTTGATGACGGGGAGTTGAGATGGGGGAAGTGGAAACTAACGGTGATGAAAGAATGAAGAGGAAGCGGATCTGATGTGAGAGGACGGAGTGGAAAAGAAAAAGAAATGGAGAGTGATGATAAAGAGGAGGTAAAGAGAATCGGGAGGAAAAAATGGAATGGGGTGATTGTGATCGAAGGTGATGAGATAATGGAAGAGAGACGGATCAAGATGTGTTCGGTCAGGTGGAATGGAATGAGGCAGAGGAAATC
>JANTPZ010093781.1:0-13409 GCA_025593235.1 Vachellia pachyceras | reverse complement strand
TTTAAAAAACAAAATTATATTTTTCATGAAGCTTATGGACTAAATTTTTTAATTGTTAAAATTATAAGGATTGAATTGTAATTGTTTAAAGTTTAGGGGTTGAGTTTTAAATTTCAGTAGTAGAAAAACACTATCTAAATCGTATAAAAAGAACTTTTTTAAATCGCACCTTAAAGCGGTTTAGATAAGAGAGGTTTAAAAAGTCACACTTAAACAGCTCCTAGGTGCGGTCTAGAAAGTCCCACTTATAGACCGCATGTAGCATATATGACCTAAAAAGTTACTTTTTTAAAATTTACATTTTCAATGTGATTTACGATTTAAAAAGAAAGTATTGAGAGATAATTTATCTCAACTTGTGTGAACATGTTTTAATGTAAATGCTTATATTCAAGTGTGAAAGGAGTAAAATCCCTAGCAACCAATTCATAATAACATATGCAGTGATTCTCCTTCCTTTCTTAAGCTAGCAAGTATAGTTATAATTTTAACATTGTAGAAAAAACATTTATCAGTATTTCTATAAATGCTTAAATTTAGAGACATGCCTTGATCTCAGTGGCCTTTAAAATCTAACTCACTTAGACCATGAGCCCGTTTGGGAACGCGGTAGAAAAGTACTTTTACATAAGTCAATGTAAATATATGGAGGAGATTATCTCGTTTTACGAAAAAACACTGTTGAACATATTTTTAGAGAGTAAATAAGCTTTTTCAAACAAGCACTATTTCTACTTTAAAAAGAAGAAGTGTTCTTGCCAAATTAGAAGCATACGTTCACTTTCTATTGGTAGAAGACTCCATTCGTACACTCAAAATATTGCAACACGCATGGTGGATGGGATGGAAAGGCAGCAGTGAGCAACACCTCACACGCACTTACCAGTATCTACCAAATAAAATATCACCACGCACAATTAAAATCATAGTTAAATTTATTAAATTTAGTTAAGATTCTTTTTCCATGCTACATGCAAAAGTATGCAGAGTCTAATAAAACGTGTGAAGAAAAGTTTAAGAAAGCAAAACAAGGTTGCACGAAATATGAGAATTTTTTCTCTGCAATTTATGAACAGTAAACTCTGTACACATTTAATATTAATAATTTGAAAGTTTAACCTATATTAACACCATTTTTTCAAAGTTTTAGGTCTTTCACACACACACATATCCTATTTAATCCATTTTGTGAGTGCATGCGTGTGATACTGATATATATATATCTGTTTATATACGTGTGTGTGTGTGTAGAGAGAGAGAGAGTGATGAATAAATTAATTGCTGCTTGAAGATAAAATATCTTTAGTTTCTTATCATTTTGGTTATGCAGGAGAAGGGAATGTATATCATTGAAAGTTTGAAACACTCCACTAGTGAAGTTCACTTCATGATGGAAAGGCATTATACAGAAGAGATAAGGACATTAATTGAATAATATATAATCAATGCCAAACTGATGAAGGGCTTCATTTCTATTTGTCATTTCAAACTTTAATTTTTCTAATCACAATTTGCTTGCAAGCCTTTAACTTTTACTACTCCATTGTATTATTATTATTAAGAAACGTAATACATGGAAGGACGACTGATCAGTTCATGCACAATTGACACGTTTGCTGATTAATTAACTATGATCTTAGCACAAAGTCAAAAGAGAATAAAAGAAAGGCATATTAAAGTTTCTACTACTGGGATTAACCATACCATACACATCTTAAAAGCCATACATGATTGCTGCTTTAGAAAATTAAGTAGTGGTGGGATTCTTTTTGGAGTGGCCAATCAAATTGTGGATTTTAGCTCTGTATAGCTCATCACCTTGTCCTTTTTTGTCTTGAGATAGATTATATTATTGGTGTCACAGATTCAAGAATGCACTTTAGTGGCGGACATATAGTGAAAGCCATTATTAATTCCCCAAGTTTCATGTCAATTACAGTTTTAACTTTTTACGCTTCAAACTTCTGCAGAGTCATCAAACCAAATTAATGAATTAAAGTAAAGTAATTAGTAATTAACAACAACAACAATTTGGTTTGGTATGCTTTTTGCTTTTACCCTCCATTTCTTTCTGCAACTAAGGCTCTTTCTGCAAATAAAACAAAATGAGCTATCAAATATAGGACATCATATCGTAGCAGTAATTAATTAGTACAGGATCATTAGAAAAAACACCATAATCTTATGATAGACAACTTTGGTTGCAAACCATGGAAATCTAGGACTAATTGTCAATTCAACATTATCAATAAAATATCTTACCCAACTAAAAGTTTATTGGTTGAAGTGCTAAGCGGACTTATTTTTGTAAGAAGAAGAATACAAATTCAAATATCGAAAAACTCACTTATTGGAAGAGACAAAAACATTTATGCTCTAAACCTTAAAAAGGATTAATTTAAAGCCTAAAGTGATTTACCCCAAAAAAAAAAGTATGGCCTCGCAGAGTTTAAAATCTCTTCCACTCGATATAACCTAATAATAAGTTTTTTCATTGGTAACTCATCTCTTCCACTCGATATAACCTAATAACAATTTCTTCCATTAGTAACTCAATGTTCCTCTTCTAACCTAGCTAATGGTAAACTGTTTCATTCAGTACCTGCGGTTGCGTAATTCTTAAGTGCCCAAGTTGTAGAGAGGTAAGTGAAAGATATGCAGAGGAACAAGGGTATGATGAGAGACCAAAATGCAGGAGAGGTACAAGTTCGTGAGCATGCGAGAGTTAAAGTGGCAAACACAGAACCTCATACCCACTAATATCTTTAAATCCCAGGAATCCTGTTCCTCTTGCCTCCCTCCTTTCCTTGATCATTCTATACATATTTTCAAACCCCCCAACACACAACCCCATCAGGCACCATATCCGTCAGATTCGAGCATCGTCAAACTCAATTGGAGATAATCTCCCAAAGACGATTTTTGTATTCATATGGTCGGTTTTGAACTTGAGACTTTGTGTTTAGATAGTCAAAACCCATTTTACTTGGATTAACACCTATCAATACGTAGCTCTATATTACATATTGATGTACATGTACATATAATCAATGTGTCACCCTATGTGTGTATGTGTGAGAACTTATATATATATATATATATATTAGTATGTGGTGGGTTTAGTGGGTGGGGTTGAAAATAATTGAAGAGGATGACAATGAGCACTGCAAGTTCCTTAAGCAGCAGCATAAATATATTTACATGCCTCACTGTTAGGGGTGGGATAAGGCCAGGCGGCCTGTGGCCTGGCCTGTAAAAGGCCTGAACAGGCCAGGCTTTTACAGACCCAGGCACAGGCCTAGGCCGCCTGATAGGCCTTTTTGGCCTGTCAGGCGGCCTAAGCCTGTTTTTTTACAATAGTATTCCAAGCAGGCCTAATTCCTCAGATCCATATAATATTTCAAACAGGCCCAATTTGTTTTTCATTGATCCAACACTTAGACTTGATTGAATTTTCTTGGGCCTCCTTCTAATGAAAACAAGCTTTGTTTCTCAAACTTATTGAATTTTTTCTCGAGATTGTTAAGTTACAGAGAGAGCTTTTGAGATAGGTATTCAAAGGAGACACTAGGAAGCAAGAGGATTTGGATCCATCCATATTTGAGGTATGCCATGTGAATTGCAGATACTTCATTTTGTTTGAATTTGTTTGATTTCATGTGTAAAATCATCCATAAAAACAATGTATATTGATTTTATTTTTTTGGGTACTTGCATGAATTTTAGCAAAAAAAAATATGGTTTTGGTTTAACAGGCCTGTATACAGGCCACAGGCCAGGCCAGGCCTAAGACAGGCCCAGGCTCAGGCCACAAAATTGGCCTGTATACAGGCCACAGGCCAGGCCAGGCCAAATTCCTCCCAAACAGGCCAGGCCTGTTTGGGGTGGAGCCTGCCTGTTGCCACCCCTACTCACTGTCTCCTCTTCCTCTTTGTGCATGCGTGTTTGATTAAACTATTCATCTCACATATATATGTCTCTGCATTTTCTATATATCAAGTTTAAGGGTAGAAGCTATAATATTATTGACGACTTCATAAATATATAGTGCAGCTTTCAGTAGTTTACACACACATGTATTGATGACTTTAGAAATTTTATTTATTTTTAGTTCAAGTGAAGCGAGAATTATATTGATATTACTTTTGGAAATTAGAGGAATTGAATTGTTTTGATATATATTAAGGAATATTAAATTAAGAAATTGAACAACTCGACCCCTATAATTTCTTAATTTAATAAACTTCTTAATCCAAGATGATAAACTTTTTTATGATAAAATATATGGGACGCCTTAAACACAATGCCATTAGCTCTCCATTAGTAAATTTTCGGGTGCTAAGGTTACTTTTTCATAAATACTTTAGGAAAAAAAATTCTTTAATTTAATTTCAGTATGAAGTTAACAGTTAACATTAATATACGTTAGGTAATGGGCGATATTTCAATGATTTTTGATACTTGGAATGATAAAATGCATAAATACAAAAATGTTTGCGTCAACATATATACATGGATAAACTCATTTGGTTTTTTTTTTTTGAAAAAACAAAAAAGATTGTGGTCTTTTAATGTTTAAAAAATTATATAACTTACATGTTTTTTATGGGAAAATCATTTTCTCCAATATTGTTATTGAGACGTGTTCAAAAAAATTATTTTGTTTCATTGAATATTTAATGGGAGTTTGATGTGTGCCATTAGAATGTGTTGGCCAAGAATAATGAAATAGAAAGATAAAAAAAGAAGAAGGCATACTTAAGGGCAAAAAAAAAACAAATAAGGTAGGTATGTTGCCATATATGAATAGATCTGTGTGTGTGTGAGTGTAAAAGGTGTTTACATGTTTGTTTGTCAATTTTAAGCAATTCTGAGAAAAAAGGACATGTAACTAATTAATTATTTTGGTCCCAAAAAGGAATATGATGTCTGAATATATCTAACTCATACATTTATATGCTGCTTTAAATGAAGTGACACACTCGTATGTGTGTTTAGGAAATCTGTTGGGAAAAAAGTGTTACGGCTTCCTAGGTGATTTTATGGATTTCAAAATGGTTTTACAAATTTTGAAATGGTTTTATGGATTTTAAGATAGTTTTTACAGATTTCGAGATGGTTTTATCTTACTATGACCGTTAAAGAAGTGAAATATATTAAGATTGTTATCCTATGGCAATTTTCAGTTTTAAAAAATAGTTTAATTATACAGAATATGTTTACATTTAAGTTAAGTTAATTTTTCTGGCTATAAAAACGGAGGAAATCTTAGTAGTTATATAAATAACTCCGTTTTTTAAAAAAGAAAAAAGAAAAAAAAAAGAGTATGATCGCAGCCTTGTCTTCAAAGCGTAGGACAAGTTATGTATGAAATTTTTTGATATATTGAAAGAGTATTTAATTTATGGGGTGGAAGAAAAAGGAAGAAAGAAAGAGTCTTAATTAACCCTTAATCTTTATTTATAATCATATCCCATATTTAATTTTTTATATTTAAAGAATTATCATGAGCGCATATCTCACAGAGTCCCACACTCATCGGAAAAAAGCATACTAATAAATAATAAATATTGTTGATATTAAAGTTAGAAAAAATTGCTCATACATACTTATTTAAAAAATTAATTATCAAATGATTCGTGAAAAATTGAAAACATGTGTAAGGTCTTAAGGGTATTTTTGTGTAAAAAACATATAATTTGAAATTTAGAGTTGTTGAGTAATTACTTCTCTCGACAAAGTGTTTATGGACAATTTTTTTAAAATCATTCGCAGAAATTTCAAAATAAAAAATGTAAGAACACAATTCAGATTTATATTATAAAAGAATGACGTATGACTGATAATAAAAATACGATAGATTTCGTTTCGTCTTTTTCAAAAGCAAAGGAAAATGACAGACATATAAGTGCTTATTTAGAAACTTATTTTTCTAAACGATACATGTAAGTTAAGATAAAATCATTTCGAAATCTGTAAAAATCATCTCAAAATTTATAAAACCATCTTAAAATTTATTAAATCACCTTTAAAATCGTAACTCATTTTTTTAACGGATTTTTCAAACAAAGAAGAATAGACAATGACTTTGGTGAATTCGTTGTGTACCAGGATTACTGTAGGTAATGCTGCTTTGCTAACAGTCACTTTTTTTATTTTGTCTTTCCATGATACTTTTTTCAATTTAGGTTTGAAATATTTTTTTTATTTTTTCAATACCTAAAATGAAATACTATTTTTAACAAAATCAATTTACAAAAAATACTTTGAATATAAAATATTTAATTCAAATTTTAAATAATACAACTTAAATATATATAATATAATTCAAAAATTGAATTCATAAGATTAAATTTAAATTAAATATAAATAAAAAATAATCAACAATCAATATTAATTATATTTACATTATCATTAAAAGTTATTCAAGTATTTTTTAATTAATCAATACTAATTTTAAAAAACACTGTTAAACGTGTTTGGTCTTTTTATAATCATTTCCAAACCTAACCAATAAAGATAGACCCTTGTTTTTCAACCCAATCCATTGTGGGTTAGCGCTCCAATAAGGATAGACCCTTCTTTTTTCAACCCAATCCATTGTGGGTTAGCGGGTTGAGCGTGTATTAACAACTCTAATTAGATAAGAAGTGGGGTTTGATTAAAATAACAAGTTGGTGCCAAATATTTGTTAAAAAATAGCAGAGACGACCTAATTTGGATAAGAGAAAAAGATATGGTCCCCGAATTTTAAAAACTAATAATATCCCTCCCACGTGTGACATCGACACGTGTCGCCCACTGAGGCTTGTCACTTGCTTCTTTGGCAAACTACAACCACTACCCCAAGATTCTTCCCTCCTCCTAAAATGCCCCTCTAACTTCTCCTAATTACCAAGATGCTGCCCCCTTGTTGACACTTGGCACGTTTTCATTGGTTGATTGTCAACGGCTTCGATGGTCTGGCTTGGCTTCGATGGCCTTTTTTCATTCGCTTTTTAGCACGTGGACCCCTACACGTTGATGTGACAGGGACGTGCATATGCTTGCTGAGCTGTTCAATCTGTATGATGTTGGTCCCACCTAACTGCCACGTGCCATAGGCCCACTTGTGTGTTTGGGAACTCCGTTGGGAGAATGAAATTTACAGATTTCTAGATGATTTTACGAATTTTAAGATAGTTTTTATGTATTTCAAGATGGTATTTACAAATTTTAAGATAGTTTTATCTCGTCTTACGTATAACGTTTGAAGAATGAAGCTCCCAAACAAGCACTCTGTCAATTCAGCTAATATTTCGATGGAATTCAATCTTTCTTCCTGTGAAAAATACTTCATTGCAAGATTTATATCAAAGATACATAGGGATCATATTCTTAAGCAGAGATTGCGTTTATAAAAGCCTATAAAAGTTGGTTGGTTTTTCAAGGAGTTTTAAAATTTAATTAATTTATATATTTATTATTTTTTATATAATAACTTATAAATTGTTATATAATCCAAAGATACGTATAAACATTTCAAAATTAATGTTATAATTAAATAATTTATTTTTTAATCTTCTTATAATAATTGCCTTTTATGTTGATGGTCGGAGGTAGTACAGTTATTTTTAGTATAATTGTGTGCAATATACCTTCAATTATGATATGTACAGTTAAGATGCAGATTCACTCGTTAATGGAAAGTTGCATATGAATCGTTAAACAATGTTGTGAAGTTATGGATAATAAATTTTGTGGTGGGAACTTTTCACTAATTTGCACTTTTTTTTTGTATGAATCGTTAAAAAATGGATTTATGTCACAATTAACAATAAGAATATTTGTTGAGAGGAAGCTTGATTATTATAGGCTTGTTTGTTGGAGCATTTGAAAAAATCAAACCCACGTTCACAGTGTTTTTTTAAACGAAATGATCTCCTTTACACATCTACCTCGACTTGCGTAAAAGTATTTCTTCGTAACGTTTCTAAACGGGTAGTATAGTTATACATACACACATGCATATTCGCTCTTATCCTATTTTCATAAGAGACTTTCTAAAAGATTCCTTTGAGGGTTTCAATAACTATACAATATTTTTCATATATGTTTATATTCAATAAGGGATTTTGATAGTTTCAATAGGTATTTCATTTTTTTTATAGAAATTTTTTAGGCAGGGGGTTGAGCTCACTCACAAGTCAAGGACAAGGCGAAATCTCCCTTCTTTTTAGGTCATACCAATGTTAGGCAGGGCGAGCCGTCAATTACCCTCATGCGTTTACCTAAACACCCAGGAGCTAGGATGCCTCCCCAAACATCGCGACTAGAGCCACAACAAAGTGACCTTCCCCGGTATGGAACCCTCTCTCTTTTGGTGAGAGTGTCCAATACCTTCGCCAGCTAAACCCGCAGACGATGGGTTATACATGGTCGTTTTTAATAAGAATAGTAAGATTGTATAAATTAATATGATATTAAAATTCGGCATGGTCAACAAGATTAATATAAGAAGTTGCTTAAAATTTATAATGAATTTAATATTTTTAATTATTTTTATTAGTACGTTGAATTAAATATCAATCTCTAATGGTTCATTTAACTTTTTTTAATAAAAAAACAACTTGCTTCTAGAGGCGATACAAATATAGTCATACATTTATTGGATTAAGGAAGCTTAAAGTTTCCATACAATTCAGCCCTTAAAAGTTTGTTTAATTTCTCTTCCAAAATTTTGGATTTGATTTTAAAATTTAGATTTTGTTCAAGTACTCACATTTTTCATAAAAGCTATTTTAGTTACAAAATCTCGGTTTAAAACATAGGTTTTGAAAAAACTATTTTCTTATTAAATAACAAAATCTCTCATAATAAACTTTTCTTTTTCCTGCTCTTTCTTTCTTTATCTTTCCTTTTTTCTATTTACTTTTTACCTCGGAATCTATAAAAATCAATAACTTTTTAAAGATAATCACCTTTTAAAATTTAGATTTTGCTTTAGAATCAGTAAAGATTATTCTCTAAAATTCAAGTTTTACCTTAAAATCTGTAAAAGTTATTTAAAAAAAAAGACTTCTAGAACATAATCCAAGCTGGATCTATGCGTATAAATTGAACAAACCTCAAATCAATAATTCCGGCGTACTTTGTCGTATTCCCCGGTTAATCAATGTACGGCATTCCCTTGTGCAAAGTCTTTTTTTTCAAACTACTAAATACAGGGCTTAAATAACTAGCTAATTTATTGATTTTTATAGATTAATTATTTATAAAATATACGTGCTATTGTGATGACATGGGGGGAATAGAAATTAATTGAAACCAATATTACGTCATTCATGGTTGCCAAAATCCCTACGAGAAAGTTTGTCATGTACTATCTCTTACATTCCAACATACTTATTTATATTGTTTGATTATATATTAATTTAAAAATTCAAATTAATTATTCAACTATAACCTGTATCTTAAGTATCGTTGATAAATTAGTTTAGAGAAAAATGATAAGTGTATTAATTAATTAACTTTGTTAATCTTTCTAGAAAGTTAATAAATTCTTATATTAAAGATAGAAAGCGATATATATATAGTTTGTATAGTCCTTGCCAGGAGAACTAGCTGTAGCTTTAGGGCTAGCATATCGCTATGTATATTCATATGAATCCTTTCATGGAATGGAACAATGAGGTTATCTTTTTCTTGGTCATCACCAAACATGCTCTAAGAAGTAATCAGCTTTTAATTAATCACTTATTAATCAAAGCTGCATATATGGATCGTGGTAATTAACATGTATCTGTAGGTATATGTAGTTTTTATTAATCAAAAACTACATAATGAAAACTACATATTTGATTAATTAAAAAATCATTTTTAGGTATATGTAGTTTTTATTATAAATTATTGTATGAGGCATTAATTATATTATGTATTTTTTAATTATATATGGGTAAATTTGAAATTTTATTTCATTTTCTTGGCTAAGTTAATGACTTTAACATGATGATTTCAATAAGATGGTTTTAAGTGCGTTATAACGTAGAGCAGAGGGAATAATTAATTTTTTTTAATCAAGACATGGCACACTCTCAATTCACGCCCACACATCCAAATTTGATATAAAATATCACTTGAATCCTTTCTTACGTACAAGACATTCATGTCCACTTCGCAAAAATTAAGAAAAATGGTCAGTGAATCGTTAAAATGATGAAAAATTATTACCATAGTTCAAAATTGCCCTTCCATTAAAATCATTGTATGTTAATGTTACTTTTAACTACTACTAGGTTTAAGTATTTGTTGAGAAATGTTCTCAGGTTTAGTGGCAAACAATATCTTAAATAAGATTTTAAGGGGCATTAAAGACATAATGCTAAATATAACCAAACACTTGGATTAATTGGTATGAATTGTGCCAATTTAATCAAAACTCTCACGACTTTGATTCTTTTTTTTTTTTGAATTACAAAGATATAGGTTTGAAAACAGAAACTAATAATAGTTTGACTGATATGTCCTCGTATAAAGGATTGATCAAGAAGGATGTAATCCTTACCGCATAATGGAGCCTCCGATAGAATACAAGCTTGCGAGCTTCCTATATGAGTTTCTCGTGCTAACAGATCGGCGCATCTCAAACACGAGTTTGATTCTTTAGAAATATTTGTAATAGGTGGCAGGATCACCACCCAACGAATCATACCATGCCCTGATTGGAATTAGTATGGTTTGCATATCGTCTAAGAGGTTATCAGGACACTGTGCTTGCCCACGAAAAAAACAGAAATGGTAAACGTAGGGAGAAAACAGTTACGTGTAAATGGAAGAAGCAAAGGTCAAAGATGGAAGGCAAGAGAAGAGAAAGGTATAATAAAGATAAATGACAAATGGGAGGAGAGAGAGAGGAAAAGGGAAAGAAAAGTGGAGGGAGAGAGGGAAGTTGAGAGAAGGGTATATATAAGAGCACTATCTTTTAGCAACATGGAGGAAGGGAATCCAACATCACACAAAGATCTCATACGCCACAAGAACTTGTGGCTCTCCTTCCTTCTCCTTTTGCTGATGTGTCTTCCCTCTTCCCTCCATTCTCACTTCCCTATCTTTCCCTCACATTATCCACTTCCCAAACGCACCCTAAACAAACACCTCTCAAGACACTCCTCCCCCCTCCTATAAATTCTCCCCACAATTTTTCCCCTATTTTTTTCCCCAAAGAGATAGCGGGGTCAGAGATATTCCTTCAAACCAGAAAGAGTAGTAGCAGCAATACAACACACAAATGTCGGAGCTTAGAGACCCGGCGATTAAGCTTTTTGGGAGGACGATTTCTCTCCCCCTCAACCGCCAAGCCTTCTCCTTCAATGTTTCCTCCGATGATCATACTCCTCCTTCCTCTTCCTCTTCGCCTCGCGAAGTCAGCTCTTCAACACACCACCCTCCTCTCCGCCCTCAGGTATGTGTGTGTATATGTGTCTATATATTTATCCTGCCTTCTTTCCCTAATCTAGCTCCCACCCATTTCTCGCATCCTCCTGATTGCCAATGGGTTCCTCCAAATTTATTTCCTTTTTGTTCTATTCCATCTCCAAATATACGAGGTTGCTTCCGATGGTCTGTGGATGGTTGATGAGTTATTAAGTTTTCTCCTTGTGCTTGTTTCTTCCTTCATCCATTTCTGAGATTCAAGTTTCATCGTTCAGTCGTGTTCTGGGCTGGGTTCGCTTTGGTTTCCTCAATTCACTTCTATAAGCCAAGTTGTTTTGAATCTTTGATCTCTACCTCAAAGTGTGTTTCCAAGTCTTGATAATGGTTATGCCTCTCAGAAGTCCTGTACTCACTGATTTATATGTGTGGTGAATTTGATTCTTAACTGGTTTTGTATGCTCCTCCAAATAGAAAACATGTTTTTTCCCTTTTGTTGATTTGATATTGGATTGTTTGCAACGTCTCAGGTACGACCATTTCAATGGTTTTGGAGATTTATTATTGGGTTTCTTGTGTTATTAAACTCTTATCATGTTGCTTTTCACGCCATGGACTTCAAATGGAGCTAATTTCATTTGCGGGGGACATTTTGTCTATATTCTATTATTTATTCTGTTTTGGAATAACACTAACACTTTTGCAAATGATCTGTAACGTTGTGTCCTTTCACCAAATTTTATTCTACAATATTTATGCTTCTATTTTATGACGAACTATTTTATGCCCCCATAGTTTTCATTGTGTATACTACTTTACATGTCGGGGTTGGAGTGTTTGTATTCCATTTAAAGGTTAATATATATATATATATATATATAGAGGCATACGTTCGTGCGTGCGTGCGACTTATCTTCCAGAAATTCCATCAGTTTCTATACTCACTATAATTGGTTAATTCTAAAATATCAAGATTATGTTTTGGATTCTTGTTCAATGACCAGATTCTACAGCTTTCTTTAGTTTTTTTTCCTACAAGATTTGTGTGATTCTGTGCTCGGAGATTGGTCATTTTGTCATCCTCTTATTTCTAAGAAAAGGAGGTGAAGTATTCTATTAATTCCATCATGGTCTGTTATGCCAAAATCCTTATTCACTTAAAAAAGGACAAACTTCAACTACTTCATTATTTAGAAAAATACAACTCTAAAGATTCCCTGCTCCTCTTGTAAGTTTAACAAGCCTTTCTATTGGCTTTAAGTTTCCCTGATGTTGCATCTGTTGAATCAGGGTCACTAAGTAAAAATGAAGATACTTATTGATTTTATTGTGGCTTTGTCATTCATTTATAAACTGATATTCCATACTTGGAAAGAAACTAATTTGGAGAAGATCAGCTATGTAATTTTTTTATTCTTTTACTATGTCATATATTATGTTTTTCTCAGAAGTTGTATGCAAATAACATGTCAGTATTCTGTTTTGGCAATTCATCAACAGCAGAATGGTCTTTTAAAGATAGAAACACCAGGAAAATCTTATGCTTCTACTACATATTTTGTTTCTGTGTTGCAGATGTAAATTCATTGCCTTTCATTTAATGTTTTAGGTCATATTTAATATTCATGATCCGCTTATTATTTTAGGAATTGTCAAGGAATGAACTCACCTCCATACAAGATGATGATGCCTCCTATCATAGCACAGAGGATTTAAAATCTCCCTCAGCATCTTCAGGTATTTCTGAGAATCCCAAGACTCCCTCAGCAGAAAGAGAGACTTCCTTACTCAAATCTGCTAAAAATGGAGAACAAAGTGAGACAAGCAATTTAGAAGAAAAAACTCCGAAAAAACCTGACAAGATACTTCCATGCCCAAGATGCAGTAGCATGGACACCAAATTCTGTTATTTTAATAATTACAATGTCAATCAGCCCCGTCATTTCTGTAAGAACTGTCAGAGATACTGGACTGCTGGAGGAACCATGAGAAACGTGCCT
>JANTPZ010093776.1:0-13450 GCA_025593235.1 Vachellia pachyceras | reverse complement strand
AAGCACAACTTCGGCCAGTTGACCAGCATAAAGGATCACCAAAATCCATCAGCCAGATAACCCATGAAAACATATATGGTCAGAATGCAAGCTATGCACCTAGTTTAACCTCCATGTCTGAAGATGGACATGATGATGTCAGAAAATGTGCCGAGTCTTGGTCTACAACATCTATCTCAGAACTATCCCAATCCCAAAAAGAAAATATTAAGAAATCTAGCTTTTCTGAGGCCTCTAATAAGTTGGAACTGATGGATGACTTTCTGGAGGTGGAGAAGTTGGCCTGTCTATCAAATGATTCCAATGGCTCTATTTCAATTTCTTCTGGTAATACAACTGAAGTTGTGATCAACCATGTATCAGAAGTCAGTACTGGTATTGAGGGTTCCATTGAAAAGCAGAGTGATTTGAATCCATCACCCAATCAAGTGTCCTCTGGTGAAGTGTTGCCGGGCCCTTATCTCCAATCCGATGTTAATTACTTGTCATTGAGGGAGCTTCAAACAAGAATTTTGAGGGTTTTCGAGTCCATGTCTGGTGATGCTGATATAGGAAATACCGTTGAAGATATTAAACACATTTTGGAAGATGCACGTGATACTTCCAGCAACCATTCTGTTGAATGCATACCCCAGGATGTCCCTCCTCCAGATTCTACATGTGATAGGCAGGTTAACCCAGAAGATGTTGGCTCACATCTTGAAAAGGAAATTATTTCATCGAAGCAAACAGCAGAACACATGCAGATGACAAAAGACTTCGAAGCTGCAATTTCTTGTATTCACGACTTTGTGCTATTCCTAGGTAGAGAAGTGATGTCAGTTCACGACATTTCTGCTGATGGAGGAGTGAAGCTAAAGATTGAGGAATTTTCTCACACCTTTAATAAAGTCATATGCAATGAAGCAACTTTGCTGCAGTTTGTTTTTGATTTGTCATGTGTATTAGCTAAGGCAAGTGAATTCAGATTTAATGTCCTGGGCTACAAGGGTACAGAAACTGAAACTAACAGCCCTGATTGCATTGACAAAATTGCCTTGCCAGAAAACAAGTTAGTTCAAAACAGTCCGTTAGGAGAAAGATACCGAAATGGCTGTTCCCATATTCTTAATCCTTGTGCTGATCCTCAGGTGCCTGATGATGGAAATTTGATCTCTACCTATGAATCAAATGGTACTTCACACCAATTCCAAGTGGATAAGTTTGAAGAATTGAAATTAGAGAAAGAAAAGACGTCAATGGATCTGGCAAGATGCACTGAAACACTTGAATCGACCAAGTCTCAATTACAAGAGACTGAGCAACTTTTGGCAGAAGTGAAATCACAACTAGCTTCTTCTCAAAGATCAAACAGCTTGTCTGAGACGCAGCTGAAATGTATGGCAGAGTCATACAGGACTCTTGAAACACGTGCACAAGAATTAGAAACTGAGCTGAATCGTCTGCTAGTTAAGACAGAGACCCTGGAAAGTGAACTTGAAGATGAAAAGTGGGGGCGGGAAGCTGCTGTGGCCAAATGCAAGGACCTAGAAGAGCAACTACAAAGGTTAGATGTCCATCTAATATCATGCTGATGAGACTGCTGATTCGGGAGCATATTCATATTGTGCCTAAATCCTATATGCTCGCTGTTGGTCATAGTAGTCATGCTTATTTTGGTCATTGGCAGATCCTTTGAGATGAAAAGTTGGGTTTTATTTTTCTAATTGCTTGACCATGTTGACACACAACCATTCAACCATACATTTTTCATTATTTTGTCGTAACCTCTTAAACTAGTTCTGTTTCTCACTCCCGTGTCACTCTGTGTTAGGTATGAGAGCTCAGCAGCTGATAATGACCTCAAGACTAAGAAGGTAAGTTTTCTACTGAATTCTAACTGTTTATTGCGTTACTAGATTTAATATGCTATATTGCCAATATATAGAAAGTCGAGGGATATTAATCTTATGAAATGCTTTGTTTATCGCAGGAGAGAGATTTGGCGGCAGCTGCGGAAAAGCTAGCCGAGTGTCAGGAAACGATATTTCTTCTTGGCAAGCAACTACAAACTCTACGCCCTCAAATGGAGCAGGGTGGATCTCCTTACAGTGAGAGAAGTTCAAAGGTTGATGAAGGGCTTACAGAGGAGGAGCCAACTATTAGTAACCCAAATTTGCAAGAGTTAGATGAGATCGACAGTGATAGTTCTGCATTTGTGCAAAGATTGGGTCCGGAGTCGCCCTTGCATTTCTCCAACAGCCTTTGTCCATCAGACAATGAAGCAAACCTTGCCACCATATATCCAGCTAAGAATCCAAAACACAGGTCCACTAGATCAGCCTCCTCCTCCGTTTCTTCTGCCCCCACACCGGAGAAACTCGTGCATGCACACGCTCGAGGATTTAGTAGATTCTTTTCATCAAAAGGAAAAAATGGGCACTGAGACTTCAGCAAAGCTTGTTTGTATTTGATTACACCTCATCATCTCGAAGTCATTTGGGGAGCAGCATCAGCGCTTTGCCCATTCATGATTTTACATAATGAACTTGTGTGGTTAAGTCATTTTGTATCCAATGCTTGTATATGGTATCTATGTTTCATATATAAACGTTATTTTCACCCTTGGGCTCTGTAATTTGACAGCCATGACAGAATATATTGAATAGACCATATTTTCATATATTTATACCCTTAATCCCAGAGGGTCAACAGCCAACAAGAGCACAACGGGTTTTAGATTCTTGAAGTTGTTAGGATCCAGGGTGTGGGTGAAATATCAGAATTGAGATGCTTCACTTATCCATGTCTCACATTAAAATTATACTAGCTATTATCTCAATATAAAATTCAACAGACTTTTTTTAGAGATTAATAAGGCTACATATATTACTTTAGAGTATTTATATCTGTCATTTTTTTAAACTAATTTGACTTATGTATAATCTAATTATATGCATAAATAAATACTTTTAATTAGTATATTTAATTTTTCTAATCTCTCCTACAAAAGCCAATTGATTTTTATGTTAAGGATGTGTGTTAATAACAATCTTGATTCATGATCCAATTGACCACACTGGCCATCTTGTCTTTCTTGTCCTTTTTTGGAATTAGAAGAGTAAACACTCATGACATGATTTTACTAACACTAACAAGATTGAACCGCGGCATCTCAATTGCATGAAAGTTTTTGTGTTTGTTTGAAAACACTTAACTTTCGTTTAAAAACACGTTCAATAAATGTTTTTTTGCAAAACGAGATAATCTCTTTCACATATTTACCTTGACTTGCGTAAAAGTTCTTCTCTACCGCGTTACTAAACAAGCCATTTATGTTATTGGGCTATAACTCTATCGCTAGTAGATTATACGCTGTTCTCCAAAAGAAGAAGAAACATGAGAATCCTGCAGGCAACGCATCAGATATCTGTAGATCACAATTTGCGATCTCATTCAACATTTCACAACTCAACACACCCCGGGGGTGTGTGTGTGTGTGTGAACTGGATCGGCCATGATTAGTTAACAACTGTGACTTTCTTCAGTTATAACGCAGAGACACCGAACAAATAAAAAAATATCAGAAAATAGCAGTCAAGTAACAAAGTTTGCATGTTTGAGCAGCTTCACTGGCACAGGGGACTGGGCCACAGGCTGCCGTCAAATATGTTGTTTGTCCATTTAAGTCCCTCAGGATGGCTTCAGATTAAAAAGTCTAAGAAATTCATATATTTTTGGCCCCCTTTGGTGCCCTTGCTTGAAGGAGCTGGTCACAAAAAGTTGAAGTTTGCTGAAAAATCAAGGATATGCAATATTTCTCTATATGCATGGAATTCGGCAAAGAAAAAAACATGCATGAAATTGAAAAAAAAAAAAATGTTCCATTTTCAAACCAGGTTAATAAATTAATCGCACTTCCTTAGTCCAAGCAAGACGCATGGACGTGATTTATAAATCTGAAACCATGTTAGAAGGATTTGTCAGAAGCAGTCGAATGAGAAAGGGACATGGACGCGGTTGGAACTGTTAGGCATGTGAAGTTGCCTGCATGCTGAGAGACAACAGAGTGGTCCTTCCTCCAAACCCACACCTCATTCGCTCATAACACAACCTCAGATCAATTGATAGTAATAACTAATGACTGATTAATTAACCAAAAGAGACTCACAAACTCTTCTGATCACTCGTATTCCTGAAACATATCATTAATCAAATCACCATGTACTTCATCAAACATATATACTTCCTCTCCTTCATGTCACCAAAAGTAGATCCAACTTGATCAGAATATTTGGTGGACTTCAGATCTCACCCTTTGTAAGCATTTTATAATTAATACTCTTTGGATAATAAAACCTCATATTTAATATGATTATTTGATTATACATCTGATCTTTAATCATAGCGTATATTCGGAAACATTTATAATATCTTTAGATTATATGTCAGTTTATATGTCAGACATATTAATTTGGAGAAGAATGATAGATATATTAATCAATTAACTTTTTTAATCTCTCCAAAAACAATCAAATGATTTCTATATTAAAAATAATATGTAGTATTTAGTACTATTAGGTCACATTCAAATACTATGAAGCTTGGTTGAAACATATAAAGACAAGTCTTTTGAGTAGGTTTATATTCTTAAAATGTGAATTACTTTTTTTCTCTAGAGTGGCCTGAATCTTAAAAATGTCTATTCGGTTTGCATCACTTCTATGGGTTTGCTAGGAAAAGCCAAACGCATGTTTAACAGTATATTTTTTCAAAACGAGATAATCTTCTTCACATATTTACTTCGACTTGCGTAAAAGTATTTCTCTACCGCGTTCTTAAATGGGCCTTACATATTATATAGGGGTTTCATTTTCTTAGCATGTTAAACGGATTTATATTGTCCGGGCTCATATCACGTTTTAATTTTAAAAAAAATTGTTGTAATTAATGAGAGGTAAAATTAGAAAAAATGATTACCATATTTTAATCTTATATTTAAGAAAACAAGTAAAATTTTATGGCTTCTCTGTAGATCTGTTTAGATTAATGTTCATAGAAGTGAGTTTCATCCCAACAAAAATCAGGAAAAAAAAAATTTCTTCGACCCTAATTCCAATTTTTAGCCAAGATGCCATTGTCAAGCCATCCCAAGTGGGTTTGTTTGTATCTGTATTTGTAAAAATGGTTTTTATTTTAACTGACTTTCACATATTGAAATTAGGATAAAGATCAATCAGTATAATGTAATGTGCTTGGAAATGGTTTATTTAAAAAAAAGGTTTTTGATAGAAATTTATTTGAATAATATCTTAAAAAGTCGATTCCAAAAAATTTACATAAAAAAAGGTAAAGCCTACAGAAAATAGCTTCATCTTTAACTTGACCTTCTTTGACACAGAGTCATTTAGGCCTAAAGTAATCCAAAACGTAATTTTATGCCTAAATTGACCTTTTGAGTTGAAGAAGTTAGCTTAGAAAAGGCAAGGCATCCCAAACCCAAACATGGCGTTATCAATTTTGTGATTAGAAGTCGTGTAGTTTTCTTTTCACTCAACAAAATTTGTCAATGATCTATGTAAATATATTTATAAATGTTCTCTGAATCCAAATGTGCGGGTTTATACGACCTACCTTTATCCAAACCATTTTCCTTTCTTCTTTTTTACCCAAAAAAAAAACCTTTTTCCTTCAATACACACACTTTTTCCTAATTCCATTAATCCTAATTAATGAAATAAAAATTGGCATATAGTATTGTTTATCACAGTATCACTCACATTCTCCAACACTGTAAAGAGTCTGTTCAATACGTAGAGCTTGACTTGAACTTACTACCATCGAAAGACTTTTTTGGATGAAAGAGTAAATCAACAATTCAATCTAAATCTTTGATTAAAGTATTTTTTTTATATATAATAACCCCAAAACTCTCCATATTCTTAGTTGCTGCCCAAAACCCCTCACAGTCCTGTGTGTTTAAGAATCTGTTGACAGAAAAAAATTTACAAATTTCAAAAAGAATTTAAGGAATTCAAGAATAATTTATGAATTTCAAAATATTTTTTACAAATTTTAAGATATTTTTACAAATTTCAAAATGAATTTTGGTTTGATTTACAGAGAAAAATTTCCCAGCCATGAACCTATGAATGGGGAGGAAGAAGAAATCTTTTCAAGAGATTTAAAAAACAAATAAAAGGGAGAGAGAGAGAGAGAGAGAGGAGCCCACATAACTCCCTTGACAAAAAAAACAAGAGAAAAATATCCTGCTCGTTGCATTTTTCTTCTTCTCATATTCTCTTTCCCTCCATTTTTTCCCGTCTCATGTCTCCTCCAAAACGTTTGCATTTTGGAGTAAGAGTTTGCGTTTCTCCAAAACGTAAGATTAAAATTGGGATGAAATTTATCATTTATCAACAAGAAACAGAATTTGATACGATTGCATATTGATTTATACCCTTCTATCTTATTAATCTCTATTACAATTTCAAAGCATCGCTATATAAAAACAAAACTTCTATTTTAACTTGTGAAAATTGTATGAGACAAATTTTCGTTAATTATTTCTCTTTCTACTTCATTTCACTTCACCATCACGAGTTCCTTTCTCTCATTCTCTCCCAGTAGTCGGAACATATCCCAAATTTTATAATCAAACAATGAACAATCCACTGATAAACGTAACACGGAGAGAGGATGGGCTATATATATACATGCATAAAAACTCAAATGCCCTTTGAAATTAGTGTCTCCAACAGGTTACAATGAGGAATCGTTCACCCTTGTGGGAGAAATATGGCATTAACTAATTCCACCTACATTTACACAGTCATGCCTTTCTCAGGCTTCCTAATTCTAAACTAGAAAGATGAAAAATGGATGAAACCAACCCAGAGAGAGAAGCAGAGCCAAACAAACAGAGAACCAGCTTCATCTCCGGCTGCTTTATTTTTCTACACAGAAGAAAAGGAAGGGGGGGGGGGAAGAAAACTAGTAGAGAGCGAATGGGGTTCGCATTTTTTGATGTTGAAACTTGATTCATTCATGGTGGGAGCAATTTAGTTATAAGAGACTCAAAAACATGTTGTTGGCAAGGAATAGTGAGACCACTTTGAGGGCAAAAACCAAACTCTTGAGCTGCTTCATGAAGCAGCTTCTGAAACTCCTGGTGTCTCAGAAACGAAATAGGCACAATGTATCTGATTCTCTTCTCTCCCACATAAACCACAAAATGACCCTTTGGCACGTCCATTGGCAAAACCTCCTCCTCCTCCTTATTCCTCCTACTTGATGACCATCTCTTCACTATCTCCTTCATCACTGTTCTCTCTGATCCAACCCTGCTTGAATTCCTTTGTTCCATTTTTTCTCTGCACATCCTCCTCAGCGACGACATGGCCTGAAATTGTGAGGCGTAAGTAAGGATCTCTCAAAAATTACAACTTTAGCTCCGTATTTATGGTCACTCCTGGGCTAAGAGAACTGAACTTTTGAGGTGGAGAGGAACGGAGTCACGTGGGGAACGAGAATATGAGCAAGAGACTAAGCCTAGGCCTTTAGGGTGTTTTCTTGAGCATCTTGATCAAGAATGTGGTGGTCCGGTCCATTTTGTATGTAGTGCAAGTCTACAAGATGACTCATGTTGCTGATATATATATGATATTTACGGATGGTTTTAATTAATTTTTTTTGTTTGAGGGTACGTACGTGTGATGTACATTAGACAGGACGGCTGCATCCGTAAGTAGGCTCTACATGTAAACGTAATTTTGGACATTCCATACCCTTGCACAATTGTACATTGGACATTTGTGCAGTGGTTCCTTTTCCAAAACACAATGTGGTCCTTTCAACTCCCCAACCTCAGATCATTCATTAAACAGTCCGTAAAAAGTAAGTTTAGTAACAATTTATTTTATACACTCGGAAAAAAAACTATTTCTTATCATTATTCCGAGTCCCCTCCTACTGCATTTGATATGAGTTGCTCAAGTTTAATCCATGTACCGGCGACATGTGAAACTGGGATATAGATGCAATGGATCCTTGAAATAACAACGGAGGCTATCATTTTCTAGGAATACACGCGCGCGCGCGCTCTTGCATACGAGGATTGTTTGCTTCGTTTGTGGATCTAACGGATTCAAAAGTTTCGAAGATATGCATAGTTTTTGTGTCATACCCCTCTGCTTCTGAGATGTTTAACGACACAGCTGTTACACTTGCATGTGAAATTGCCATAATCAAGAAGATACAAGAGAGCATGGATAGGGGGGGTTGAACTCAGTTCCATTTTCGGAACGCAGTGAAGAAGTTCTTTTACCACTTATGAGGTAACTATATGAAGAAGATTATCTCGTTCTACAAAAAAATACTGTTAAACATACGTTTGACTTTTCTAAACAGAATGTCAAATAAACTTGTGTCTTTAACGGATGGCCCATGAATTAACATAATCCAGTTATATAGTTGCCATTCTGACGTAAAGAAGCTCCTAATTTTTAGGCTCAGCCACGAATAATAGAAAGTCACAGATCTATCGCTCTGGGTCCTTGGCCGACCTAATAAATTCACAGGCGAGGGGTTAGAGGATAATAAAGTGCAGGCCAGCTTCTTAAAATATTGTATTAGAGTCAGCAATTTCCACAGCGCATTGAATTGAGGTGCAATAAATATATATATATATAGAAAGAGCTAAGAAAGATGAACACGCATGTATTGCTTCCCTAATTTTACTGACCACCCTTTCACAATATCTCAATATTCAACCTCTAACATGAGTGGATTTCGAAGAATCTTTTGACTAATACAGAGAAATGCAGTGCACTACTTAGTCCTTAAGCTTAAACATTCACATCAAATATGGTCTAATTCAACACAACATCAAATCAAAACATTGGACAAGTAAAAGGCAAGTTGAGATGTGTGTGTATGTGAATAATACACAAGGGAAAGAAGTTTGAAGGCGAACTCAACTGTGCACAGACAGAATAAGTGAATCATCACGAGTGAGTAGTGACAAGGTCACACGCAAGTTCCATCAGTAAGATTGATTGAAAAGAAAAGAAAAGAAACAGAGGAGTGTGGCAGATTCCAAGGGGAAGAAAATTTGTATTTACTTTTTCCCAATTCACTGCCAGAGAGCACATGAAGGCACGTTACTTTTGCACTCAAAACCTGACTAGACAACGCGGGTTGTAAGGACTTGTTAGTGTCACCACCAACCACTTTTTCCCCAATCCGCATCATACAGAACCAACACCATCCCTTTTTTTTGCCAATGAACCAACACCATCCTGCTTCATCTGCTTCACAAAAGTTCCACACCCCTCCACTCCCATCATACCAGCTGAATTAAATAGTGGGGGCCCACCACAATGCCCCCAAAAAACACGTTAAATGCTTAGTAGTGTAATATACACAACACTTGCCAAACCATCTCATGCTTCAGCCTCATGTACTCTGCAGTATTTTGTACACTAGTACTGTATGGTTTGCTGACAGTAAAGTAGGAAATCCCACTTGTTTCGAGGGAGACTCTCGCATGACAGATGAAACTTATGGATCATTTAATAGACTAGTTTTTCTATGGTGGACTTTTCCCTTGCATTTATGCTCATGTCGTAACACACTCTATAACAAATTATGAAGCAGAGGAACACAAATGTCGGCCCCATTACAGGTTGTGAAAGGACTTTTTAACGATGTACGTCTAACATATACAGAATTCGGTGATATATGAACATCAGACTTGTAAGTTAAGAGAAGACTAATAGCATAAACAGAGGATTAGTGAATGTATTGTGGGTGTCTTGTAAAATCAAATGCATAGCCTTTTCCTATTCTCTACCTGTACGTGCATCAGACTCCGACCAACCATGACATGACAGGAAGCAAGATCTTACAAGGGGGTCCTGACCAGGGTGTGGGTGAACAATTCGCTTGGCAAGCCAGGTCGAGAGTTGAGACTCATCAAACCTAGGGATGTCAAAGAGCTTAACAATAGGCAAAGCTGGGTTATAGGGTGGGCCTGAGCCCTTAGGCCCCGAGGGAGAGTCATCGCCGATTACGTCCCACATAATAACGGTTGTCGGTAGTGTTTACACTTTCCAGTTCAATGTGAATAAAGTCTAGCCTGTTCCAACTGTGCCCATTAACTCCTGCATAGTGTAATTCAAAAGAAAAGCGTACAATGTTCAGAGGACTATGGTGAGATTAGTCACTCATAACATGATATGCTAAAATTTAAATTTCATTGTTTAGTGCTCATATGAAATGTTACCGGTGCTTTTATTATGTGATAAACTAAAATTTAAATTCTGTTAGTTAGTACTTGTACAAGATTATACCGGTACTTAGCAAATAAAACATCCAATGTTTTCACCCAAAAAAAAATAAAGAAAAAAAATGCGCCCAATGTTAGTTACTGTATGTTAGCACTCATCCCTCAACACCTTAAAGGCTAAAGCTGCTAAACCCCCTACTTACCAAACAGACACCGCATGCACATCAAATCATCCAATCCTATGCCTAAAACGGGACTATATAACAAAATTGATGCACGTATTACTTCTTTCTCTCTTTCTTCGCCTTTTGATTAACTACGAGATTGTGAGTGAACATGTATTCATTTTTCTTGCCAAGATCAGCCAGGTCAAGATCAAGTGCATGCCTACTCTTTAATTAGTGCAGTTAACATCACATTTTCACCCAAACCCATGTGAAACCGAACACACTCGGATACTTGTACAAATACGTATGGAAAAAAAACATCGGATTCTCACTCCTCCGGTCCATAGGCCATCATGAAGTTAACAAATCCAGGAATGAGTGCACAGACCCTTCAGAGTGATCAAGTTCTTTTAAGAAATTAAATGGGTAAACACTAATGGCCTTAGATTACAAACCCATAAAACGGTTGACCTCCCACTTAAAGGGGGGCCTTACATGACATTAATGTACGAGACCATTGGCTCAGAGCGAAAAGGTGACAATTTCAATTGCATAACTATAATATAAAAACTGAGAAGTCGCACTATTTACATTTATTATCAATGAAGCTTATTTATCACTCCGTGGTTCCATGAAACCCGCATTAGATAGATTATAGAAGTTTCATCAACATCAAATCTAGTGAGGCTACCCTACTCATAATAATACTCTAAGGAAAGATTCGAAAACATTCAAAAGAGTACAAAAATTTCAAATATGCCAGAGAATGCTGAAATATGAATTGCGGGCCTGGAAAACCTGACTTAAATGGCAGAAGTTGGCGACGGAATCAAACTTCCTAGTTTTTTAGTACTCTTTCTGCAGATTCGTTATGAATTAACACTTGTGTCAAATCTAAGATGACAAAACTGCAGGCTGCTGTGATGTTTCTTCTGCCTGCAGACTCTCATAATACTTGACAAGAACCTTCCATCCACCAGGGCACATAAAACCATCCGGTGGATTCTCTCCACTTCTTGCATAAGCTCGCATCTGTAAAACATCCCCAAAGAAAAATAAATAAATATCTACAAAAGCGATTATCCAATTAGAGGAAAAATATCTGGTTGATAATTCTTGAGCAAACAAGTTCAAAAACAGACTTATATATTTGAAGAGATGTTTAACATGGCGGGAGCTGGGACTTGAGTTTCACAGATATGGAGCTATATATGATATTGATTGAGAAACGGGAATAGATACCTTGGTTCCAGATATGAAGAGGAAATTTTCAGATCGAGTCGGGTCAAAAAATGCCATCTTCTTTTCCACAGTGTCATATGCTGCTACCTGCAATTAAAAAAAAATGGCAATTATGGCAGAAATCGCCATACGTCATGTATCACCATTGGAGTTGCCATATGCAAGGTCATGGTGCCCAGTAGAGATTACACGTCGTCAGACGCGTGCTGGATGTGGGAAGCCACATAAATGTGTGTAAATCTGTGATTATCTCGGTACATCTAAGCATGTCTTGCATTTTTTTCAAGAAAACATGTCATGTATTGAAATACACAATTCACAAACATTAAAATTGATTGGAAGACATTAAGCCTGTGAGAGTAGAATTATGTGGTGTTCAAAGGTAAATCATACATGCATGGATGTGTAATTAAACTTTTTGGGGTATATCAAATCATGAGTGAATCAAGGCATTTATACACTCAAAGAAGAGGATACGAGGTATGCATCAGTATGTAACTTGAAAAATGAAAAGTATCAATTTGAACAAAAACTAGGCCTAAAGATTAGGAAAACCAACCAGATGTCTCATTGAGTGCCTATTCCAGAACAAGACAGATGTTAGCAATGACTAGCCCATTACCCATTTAAACTTCGAAATTAAAAGGCCAGCTAGAATAGATAATTACATTCCCATGAAAAAAACCACAGAGAAATAGTTCCACATATATATTAATAACAAAGGTATGATGGAATGGAATTACCCACTACGACAAACATATACAATATAAGGCTGAGTATGGAGGAAAGTAACATTTCAAAGATGATGCTGTGAAGATATACTAGATGGAGAAGAGCAAGAATATTAAACCGTGTGCTATTACTCACTTTGAATGGCAGGATATTAAGCTTCTCAAGGCCAGGGGCCATGCTGAGCACCTTTTTCCCATGATCAGGGTCATACAAATCCCTTTTCTCAGTTGGATGACCCATTCCAGCAGGATCACGACCTACAATATAGAAGTTGGCACCTGCATTTATCCGTGCTTTGGCATGCCACTGTACTTCAGTTGGACCTGCATAATGCATAGGTGACGGAAATATGGCAACTACGGTAGTCTGACGATCAAGAACTCCATCTTCCAAGACCTGGGCAGGGAAAAAATGACCTTAAAGAAGCAGGGATAAATTCAATGGATCTTACATACGGGAGAGAAGCCAAAACATGACCTTGATCCCATGGACTGTGCAATGACAAACAAATATATTGTAGCTATGTGAAGGACATTTTAAATACTTTTTCAGGGTACATATAACTTTCAATTGTTATAGCAAGTTATTTTCATCCATGCAGTATGAGAAGAACAAGCGGACCACCTTGCTGTGCTGCTCCATCCTGACATCCAAGGGCACATCATCGGCCTTAGTGAAACCTCCAAGAGGATGGAGTAATAAAATTGGATTCTTGAAGCCCATTTCCAATAGGCGCCTGCGAGTATCATTCATTAACAAAGCATGACCATTATGCACAGGATTTCTTAACTGAAAGGCAAAAACTGCATCAGCTTCCCGCTTGTCAAATTCTTGGCGAAGTTGTTTGGGAGAAAGCCTGTAGTTATCAAGGCCGTCATTGTACTTGATAGGTTTCAGAACTTCTAAATCTCCTCCAATGAGCCAATTGCCAGCTGGAGTAATAACCTCCTCAACGTATGGCAATCCTAGAGCAGTCGTTCCCCAAGTTCTAGCTATTCTTTCTTCCTTGTTATACTTGTATATTTCAACACTGTAACATGGT